>PVHY01000721.1:92546-104619 GCA_004024945.1 Uropsilus gracilis | reverse complement strand
TACTCTGGATGTTGGTGATGAATTTCAGAACCTTCTACAGTGGGTAGAGGCCCTTTATCATATCAGCACAATCTGAAGATCATTTCTTTCATTGGCAACCAGTTATTAGCATAGCAAATAATTACGTTAAATATGTTCATCATACAGGAAAATTGCAGATAGATTTGGCTTCATGGAAGATTTAGCCCCATGGGAGACTTAATTATATGAAGCATTTAGTTAGGAAAGCACAGAATTAAGCAACACCTTTGTTGCAGTAGCTCATGAAACCCTAGGCAGAAGGAACAGTATGAACCTGAAAAGTCATGGAAGGTTTCCTGGAGGAGGGGAGATTTGATGTATGTCTGTTGTTAGCTCCCCGTTTCTACTGGACCTGTTTCATTAGTATCTGTATTTGTCAGGAATATCTGTATTTGCTCACCCTCTCATTCTAAGAGTCCATGAAGGTTCTTGGCAAAATGGGAACCAGATTTGAATGATCAGGAGTGTCTGTGGGGAAAGGAGCAAGTTCTGTTTTCTCCCTCCCTCCCTGTAGCTGGGCCCAGATACCATTCCCCAGTAATTTTACTCGGAGCATCTGCTGATTGTCCTTGCTTGGCATGATTTCTCTACTTCACCTTGATTTTTTATATGTGAAAATCTAGAAGGCAGGACCTGAGTTGGTCTTGTAAAGTGCCTGGCTCATTCATGCATGGGAGTGGCTGTGCATTTGTGGAGGTAGAGGAACTAGCCTAAGAGGAAGGATTAGAATAACAGAAGGATCCAGGTTACAGGCTGCCACTGAATGTGACACTATCAATTCAGTACTGGGTAACTAGTAAGGAGCTCTTCCATATGTCCTAATTTTTTACTTATCAAGAAAATTTGACACAATATCTTTTTTGATTCCATTTTACACATGGAAAGTACAGTCTTGAAAGGCTAAGTCACTAATCCATAGTCCTACTACTGGTGGACTTCTGAGATGAGAATATAAGCAACATCCTTCCAGGATTTCACTGAGTTGAAGGGAAGGTTCCCCAAACCTAAAGACTCCTCTGTTTTTGTCTTCTCATACCTTAAATCACCTATGAGCTCTTCGACCATTATGCCAAAAACCAGATTTCCCCTTAAAGTTCCCTTGTGCAAATATATATTCATTCCTCAGATAAATTTCCTGATTTATTTTACTGTTTTGCTTTCAGAAACAATTAAGCATGAACACTAGTAAATGAAAATAAGTTTGCTCCATTTCAGAATTCTAAGAAAAAAAAATCCTGGGAAGAGCTGGATTATATTGCATTTTATTTCATTTGATCTCCTTAACTTGCCCTAATTCCTCACTTCTAGTATCCAAGACCTCAACTTCAATTCTTTACCATATATTTTATTTATTTTATTATTTCCTCCCTTGCTTTGGGCTCTATCACAATATTATTTCTCTCCCTTTACAACAAAATGAATTATAAATCTTCCACTCTGGATCACTCTAAAATCTTCCAAATGTATTTCCTGGATGATTTAGTCCTGGTTTCTTCCCAATTGAACTTGGAACTGGTGATTAACTATGGCCCTCGTTTATACTTGTCTTAAAATCCCACCATAAATTCCATCGGTTGTTCCACTAGTGTTTTATTGCTTTGATTTGTGGACTTGCTCAGATGAGACTTTCCTTCATGTCCAGGAGGCTGACCTGGAGGAAGTCAAAATGTCTGAGGATAAAACTTAAATATCTAGCTAAGCCGGGCACAGTGGTGTGTGCTTGTAAGCAACAGCTTATGGAGTTGTGGCAGGGTCTGAAGATCATGATTTGGGTCCTGCCCGGGGCAACACAGCAAGACCTAGTCCCAAAAAATAGCTGGGCGTGGTGGTATGTGCCTGTAATCCTAGCTACCTGGAAAGCTGAGGCTGGGGATTGCTTGAGTCTGTGGTACCACAGGCAACATGAGCCTGCGGTTCCCCAGGCAAAAAAAAAAATGAGACCTAGTTTCAAAAAAAATAATAATAATAATAATCTAGCTATAAGTAATAGGACGAGATTGGTCCATAGCTAGAGAATTCGTTACACCAAGTGCTTTAAAAAACCTTTTACTCAGAGTTTACGCTATTTTTATTATTGCTGCTTTAATTGCCTTGGCCTACTGAAGACTGATATCTTGTTATTCCCTTTGAAAGCATTTCAACACCAGTGCAGAAGAAGAAAGTCAACCAGTTGTCTGGCTTTCACCCTCAGGGACTAACTAAATGAGATGATGTCAACATTTGTTTCAGAGTAGTCTCTGATTCCTAATTCTTCTGTCTTCAAGATTTCCTTCCCTGGCTGGCCATTGTTTGGGAAAAGCAAGGGAGTAAGTTTGATACCAAGTGAGACTAAAGGCCTGAGAAAATTGCTTGATTTTGGAGGGTACAATGAGGTGGTCTCCATGTTTCCTATAACACAGTTGCATTGTTTGCCTTTTTTCAAGAAGACGGGAGGAGACCTAGAGTGTATAAATGCATCTGACTTAAACATCCCTTGTTGCTGGAGATCAAACATTAAATAACATAAGTAACAAAATATAGATAAAGCTACTAACATGATATCTGGCCTTTAGAAAGTACTCAGTAAAGAGGAAATGCCCCTCCTGACTTTGTGAGGTCATATGCTTGTGGAAGAGGCCTAAACATGTTTGTGAGCAGTTTTCCAGTTATTGAGGGCACAGGAAAGTTCCCACTGGCCCACCCCTCTCCTGTCCCACTCGTCCATTGCCTCCCACTCCCTGCCACCTGGAATTCATCCCAGAACACATGGATGCGGCTATAGTCATAGGAGACAGAGCTTCCATGGAAAATGAACTCAAAAGGCCTGGGAAGGGAGGCAAAACCACACCTTTGAGACTGGAAACCAAGCCCTTAGAGCTGCCTCAAAGAGAGCTCTAATCCTTTGCCTTCAGACACAACTGTGGCAACACTTTTCCGAAGGGAAGGAGTTTTGCCTTCTCAGAAAAGCTATTTCAGTAGGATTAGTTTTAATCCCTGCTCTGTAATTCGCTTTGCTTAAGATTTGGGTGTTCCTACACCTTCTACCTGGCACCAACTCTCCAGGCTGCAATCTTCAAACTCCCTTTTGACCAGGTTGCTGAGCTTGCTGGTCTGGCCAAGGCAGTGTCCAGCCAGTAGACTGAAAGCTTGAACAACGATCTTATTTTCTGTACCAACAGCACCAATACTGAGGAGAAACAGGCTATTTTTATACAGTGATGTAACTTGCGGCACACATGTTAAGGCTCTCCATTTGTTAAATATAGTTATTTCTATTTTGAAACTGAAAAAGCTGGCTGCAATTTTGGAAAGGTGGGATCCTGCAGATGCCAGGAAGAACATGCCTGGTGGACATGGCAGACCTCTGAAACCACTCTTCCCCTTAAAGGCAAGGGTGGGCCTTTCCAGGGTGGCAGGGACTTTTTTCGGTTCAGATGGTCTTGCCTCTGCTCTGTAGGCTGCAGTCTACGGTGTCAGGCAGGGTGGTGTATGTGAGGATGGGGCTCCGGAATCTACACTTTAGGATTCCTGTGTCATCTGGGACACTGCCTTGGATGGCAGCTGGGGGGGAAGAGGAGATAGCTCTCCCAGGCAAGCCCTTCTATAATGAAGAAAGTGCTAGGTGAAAGTATCTTTACCCCCCACAGACAGGCCTGGCTTTCAACTCTTAGCCCAGAAGAATGAGGGTAAGGAGGTGGATGAGAACTAACAGCCCCGTTCCCAAAGTACCTGCGGGGACGATCACCCTCCTCTCATTAGTGGTCATGTTGGGAGGAGGGGGGCCGTTCTTCTCATCCATGTAGCTGTTGTAGTTCATGGCGTTGGCCTCGCCTCCACCAACGAGCTTGCTGCATTTGCTAACACTGCAGTCCACCGGAGACTCCCTGGAGGAGAGGAGACAAAGCCCAGAGGAAGTGACCATGGCCACAGCAGCGCACCCTAGCCTCGCACACCCGAAGCACCATTTCCAGCTCCATCTGGGGTGATGCTGCTGCAGTTGCTGCCGCCTTATTTCTGTCCTCCACTCTGCACCAGGGTTTCTCCAACTCCCAGTCCAATCCTATAATTACCCTGTTTAAAAGCTTTTGGCAGGTTCCTCTGCTCTCAGCCTAGAGACAGGCTTCTGTGTCCAGTCCCGCAGCCTGACACTCTGACTATCCTCAATTTTAGCCTTGTGGTCCTGCCGCCTACACCTGAGTGGCACTTGCTCCCTCCTTGCTCCCAGACAGGTCTCCAGGCTTCTTTGGCACCTTGCTTCTGCCTTGTGGGAAAGAGGCCCATCCTTTCCTGTCCCACTGGCTCCACACCTTGCACTCCCTGCCACCTGGAATTTGGCCAAGGAAACATGGATGCAGATGTGATCCTAGGAAACCAGATTCCATGGAAAACAAATGCAAGGGGCCTGGGAAAGGGAGGCCAACTCTCAGACTGTTCAGGTGCCCTTTTCTGGGCTGGACTGGAAATTTCCTTGAGACAGTATCATTTCTTTTCTCAACTTCAGGTATTTTGGAAGTCACCTTGTATAAGCATAGCATAATAGCAAGCATAAATGTCTCCTGAGTGAATCATGCCTATGGTGTGTATATAATTTTAATGCTTCCATACATTGTTCTAATTCAGTTTCCCAATAATGTCTTATGATAGGCACGGCAAAGGTTAATAACTCCTGTCAATGGTTAAGGACATCGAGAGATGAGGTGACGTTCAGTGTTTGGGGTGTCACCTAGCTGGTTAAAGTGGAAGCAGGAAGGAAGACTCAGGCCTGGAGGGAGAGGAACTTCTCTAGCCAAATACATATGCAAAAGTGCTATTTGCTGAGTGGAGGGGATGTAGACTTTGAGAGATTTAGAGCTCTGGTATTCTGCAGCTCTGCCACCACACTGCTCATGGCAGCATATGGAAATATACCCAAGCAAGTCTGGAAGTCTGGGGCTCAATTAGCACCTGGTGTTTTGCAACCTGGGAGCAGAGGCTGCTCATTGGGCTCAGCCATGGACAGTCATCTGGAGAGCTGAGCCTACACCCCCTTTGGAGCCATCTGGTGCCCTAAAGTGACTGGCAGATTCCTTTACATACTTCCGCCCAGCATAGATCCTGGATCCCCCCAGCATGCCTAAGGGAGAAGGGCCACTCTACCCTGCCCTGCCCGAAGCTTCCCTGTCACTCTGCAGCAGCAGGGCCAAAGAAAGACAAGGACTATCGGAGCAGGAAGCATCAGTTCTGGCCACCTGGGAGACAGCCAGTTCTCTCAAGCACCCCAAACCAGCCCTTCAGACCAAGTTCAGATAAGGTTCAGATTACAGCCGCCAACACTGGGCTGCAGACTTCTACCAGCTTTCCAAAGGCCTGGCTGCTGCCCTCCCTTGCCGTTGTGGGCAGGAAGGGGCCATCAGGAGGCCTTCGGGGGGTCAGGGTGGTGCTCATGAGGGCCCCGCCCATTCCGCCACATGGTGGTGGCTGCTCCTAAACCAGGGTGAGCCCCTTAAGCCAAGCAGAAGCCCCAGACAAGGAGAGCGGGACTCGGGCAGGGGGTGGGGGGAGGCCCAAACACATTCAATAAAGAAAATTAAATGAATTTGTTTCCTAATCTGAAAGGAAAAAAATATCGAAGATCACTTATCATAGCTGGGAGATAAATGCTCCACTGAGATATTAGAAGTCAGACGGTAATTTTTTCCTGATGTTTTACAGAGGGGAACATGGGCTGAAAATGAAAATAAGATGTATAACTTACACATGTTAGAATTTAAGGTTTTACTATTCGCCTACTGTTTTTCCAGGCAGAGAACCAAGAACCAGCCGTCAGAGGCCCAGATTGTTGAAGGTTTAATGTCCCCATGGCAGTCTGAGGGGAGGCAGTAGCACATCGGGGCTTTTCACCAGAGTTTGGCCCTTTGGCTTCTGCTGCTGAAGGACTTGGCCTGAGATGAAGCAGTCCCAGAAAGACCCTGGTCCTGTGTCTGAGCTCTGAGTTCTGGCTGAGATTGCCGGGTCCCACACCCTCCTTATGGCTAACCACAAGCGGGTACAGGCTCACACAAACACACATGCATGTATGCGCATCCACGTGTGTGCATCAGAACACACATACATGCACACACACATGCCCCAGAACGCACACACACACACACACACACACACACACACACACACACCCCACTATGGTCTGGCGGCCTTTCCCAGCATACTTGTCAGTTGTGAAACAACCAAGTGCAGCAGAAGTTTGGAGGATTAGGTTGGCCTTTAACCAAGACAGCAACGTTTTCATTGGCTGGGAACTTTGTGGCAAAGGGTGGGGTTGTCAGAGCACACACTTCCCCAGGCGGATGCTGGAGTGCAAGGGTTGTGGGCAGGGATGAGGGAACTTTCAGCAAGAAGAGCAATGTTCCAGGCAGGGGTGTGCTGGAAAAGGAGGGACTGGCTCCTGGAGCTGCGCTCCCACTATGAACATGAAGAGATTAGTTTTGAAAAATTTGTTTCCATAGTAGCCTAGCTTCTGGATATTTATGAACCTAAAAATGACCTCTGGCCATGCCAAGGGGAGGAGTCAGCACTGGAGGGATCATGCAAATGAAGTGGCCTTTTATGGGTCACTCAGGGTTCAGGTCCCCTCAGGGCAAGTGCCGCCTGCCAGTAGTAGAGAAGCATGAATTTAGTAAAAGCTGCCTGGTATGTGACCTTGTGGTAGAAGAGGAGCCACAAGCACCCAAGAAATTAGCACCTTCTAGAAGAAGGGTAGAAGGTGGGTGCTGGGGAGGCAGGAATATCCAGATTTGGGGGACAACATCAGATCTGGGCTCTCTTGCTGGAGTGGCCAGTGGGGACCACAGGAGTTGGACCCTCCGATTTCCCATTCCAGAGACTCTCTCGTATTTGTTTCCTCCCCTTTCCTTTGGTCCCTGCGGATGCACCTGCTTCCCATCGGGCAAAGCAATCTTGCCTGGCCACCTGCCCTTGGGCGTTTCTCTGGAATGAGGTCCTATCCTCAGTCCTAGATCCCTCTGCTGCCTGTGCCCACACTGGTCCTTCTCTGACTGCTCTGGGAGAGAGGGAAGGAAAGCCATACCTTTACCGCTGGCCTGTCACAGAGCTGTCTGATCTCCAGTTCCCGGGCACTGTACACTCTTTGTATGTGGCCATTGGGCTTGCTAGCTACTGCTAAGGGTGGGTACAGGTGAAGCACAGCATAAAGGCTGCTTTTTAATGAGGCAGCTGGCGCCTCTGAAGAGGGCCCCCGATGAAAACAAGAGAGAGGGAGGGGGAAGCACGGATGCTGGGGAAGAGGGTGTACCATTCAGCTTGCCTACACTGCTGCTAATTTGTATTGAGACCTGCACTTACAGCTAGCATAGGGCTGGGGCCCAAAGCTATTAGCACTGGGACAGGTGACAAGAGGGTCTGGAGCACCACAATAGAGCAGGGAGGAGGGAGTCACTCCGCACCTCCATCTCAGGCCATGGAGAGCCATGGCAGGGAGGGCTTGGGGTTATGGATAGGGGATATGGACTCGGCAACCTTGTCCTTTATTCTCACCTCCAGACATAGGCTCCATATTCTTCAGACTCCAGCTTTGCACAGTCAGTGAATATATTTTTTGCAAAGATTACTGCTGTTATCTAAAAGTTTCTTACAAACAGCTAAGTAATTCGAAACAAAGTCAGAAATATTTGGATAAAAGGAGATTTCAGGGATTTTTTTTTTCCAAAGGTAATCCCTCTTCTCTGCCTTCCATTCAACCCAGACAACTTAGCTTGGGGTATGTCATCCAGCTCCCCAAATCTGCAGCCCAGGCTTACTTATTCTGAGTAATAGTGAGACGCAAAAGGTATACCATTATGGATTATGCACTATAATTCAGAGGTTACCCAAGTCACAGGGCTGCCTAAGAACCTTTCACATGCGTTTTCCATGTGGTGAGTAAATTGTACAAAAAGCAAACAATCTTTCTTGTCTTTAGAAGTTCCAAAGGATTCATATGTGGATGTGTGCATATGACATTTTTGTTTTTGAAAACTGGATGCAATACATCAGAAAGCAAATTTCAAGAAGGTACCTCACCCTAATCAACAGCTATCTTCATCTCCATTCACAGTACATGCTTCTATCTTCTCCAGAATTCAGAGCATGGCCTCCCACCCAGGTTGTATGTGACACATTTCAGATTGCAAAGACCCAGAAAGGTGCTTTGTGGGCAGAGAGTCACAAATAAAAATGTGTGTGAGGCTGATTGCGCCATGTGTTGAATGGAAAGACTCTGTGTGTCTACGGGGGACACCCAAAGCCTGGGAGAGGGAGCATGCTGCTGGGGGTTCAGGTTCTGTACCCAGGCAAGCCCACCCTTGCATTTCCCCAAAGTAAACTGATAGTCTCTCTTTCATGGGATATTTCCCCCACTCCCACAGCTGAGACAAGATGCAGCTGAGAATTATGTGCAAACCACAGCCTAGATCAAGTGGCTGAAGTCTACATGCAACACAGAACCCATGGCCCATGCAACTTCAGAACAGATTCACCCTAACAGATACACCCACGGCAGGAGGACAGGAGAGTAAATCTCCCACAACCTGAGTGCACTTGACTTTTTCTGAGTCAGATCCTCCACTTGACCTTTGCCCCAGCCCCAAGAGACTTACTGCTACAATGAAAAGCAAGGAGGGCAGTGTAGCTTTAGGCACACAACTGCCTACTCCAGGCAATTAATATCTATGGGTTTTCCAATGAGCATGAGTAATTAAGTGAGATAGCTCAGTTACCAAATAATCTTGAAGAACTTGATACAGGTTAAAAATTGTATGGGTGCCATACAACTGTATGTATGCAGTTAAAAATTATATGGGTACCAAAATGCCCTGGTGGACTGAAGACCCTTGAGAGAAAATGAGAAGGGGTAGGGGGAGGGCAGATAAAAGGACAAGCAAGGAGAGGGGAGAAAGAAGAGATGAAAATGGCAGACTGAGAGAACAGGCTCAGGTGGCCTGCCAGGGGAAGCCCCCTGGAAAAGTGAGCTGGTGGTGGTAAGGAGTGATAGTGGGAGAGTGGCTGGCAGAGAATTAGCCAGTGTGGAGTTGGATGCCTTAAGGGTAGGCCAGGGGTGACCAGGGGCTGCTGAGGGCAGGCCTGATGGATTTGGCCAGATGCTGCCAAAGGTGAGCCTGGTAAGGGAAGTGCCTGGAGCCGCAGCAAGACAGCAGATTTGGAAAGCCAATTTGTGCATCAGCATTTTGTTAAAGTAGTTGAAGAGCCTTGGAGAGGTGGAGCCACATGGCACACTAGAGAAGAAGAGAAGCGAAGACGCTGGAGAAAGATTGGACTTTGCAGAAGTACCTACCTCTCAGGTTTGGAGGGGCTACGGGGCACCATCACGGACATGTGTTTTGGACTTTCGGACTAAACAGTGACTGGGGTAAGATAACTGGCCATTTGTGGCTTTGAGGACTTTTCGTTTTCCCTGTTGAATACCCTTGTAAATAAAATCCTGTTGTTAAACTGCGTTTATTTGGCAACTACTATGCCCAGGTGGTAGGACCTGAGGGAACCTGACTTACATAAGCTGCATTTTAAAAGTGGCCTGTTGGTTAGAGAATTCTGCCTCTTTTGCACCCCAATTTCAGTCCCCCACATCAAATTCACTGTGAACACAGGACAGTCCCCAGCACTCTAGCCCAACATTGTCCTGTCAGAGGGGGATATGATTCACTTAGATAATTAAAAATTTTTGAATAATTTAAATTTTTTAAAACTTCATTAAAATGGGTGAAATGGATTTAACAATTGAACATGCATTAATAAACTAGCTCAGTAGTCAAGAGATTATTTCAACATCACCAATATCGAAACAAATTAATGAGCTATTTTGTATTTCTTTCCATATGCAGTCCTCTAAGTCCACCATGTATTTTACATTTAGGGTACAGGTGGATTTTTGATTGACCACATTTTGGGTGTGCAAGCGCAACCTGTGTGGGTAGCTTACTGCATTGCAGGCTGTAAATCTAGTCCATGAGCCAAGTTATCCCAAAGTACAGCCTCTGCTCTGGTTTTCTAGTCTGAAGTTAGGAGCTACCTTTTGCATGATGACGAGTTAGCCATCAACTCATATATAAGAGGCACAGTGCCACTATCAGTCATACTCAGGAGACTTGGGGATCCCAGCATGGAGGGTGAAAACATTTAAAGAGACTGGCTATTGTTTCACTGTGTTACTCTTGCATGCTCAAGTCGTGGGGCCTGATATGGTTCCATGCCAAGCAAAGACTTTTTTGAGAACCTGTGCTCTCTGCTTGCTCTCTGTTTGACCTGCACAAGAGCACTTTGAGAATAGTTATGAAACACTGGTGTGCCTAACCTGTGGTTCGGAAAGTCTAATGTGCCTTCTTTGTTATGCTGAAGTGGGGGGGCAGGGTGAACGAGTGGTAAGATCACATCCATCTTTCTGAACCTTCCTTGTTACCTGCTGTTAGTCTGGGTCAATGAGGCAAATCAAAAGCAAGGGCAGCTTTGTGTCATGAGAGCCAAGTAAAAACCAAACCTGCTCATGGGGGCTCACAGAGCATCCCAACTGGCTTCTAGTGGACTGGGGTTAGGGAGCAGCTAAGTGGGTTCTGGAAATTTGTTTCCTTGGGGAACCCTCTTTGCACAGAAAGGTTAACTTGGAGTGCTTGAGGCTCCCCTGGTTGCAGGGAAAAGAGCAGTCAGCTCCCAATGGCAGCCTCTCAGCACAAACACAGACTCACTATGGGGCACTGTCACCAGGCTGTCTCTGTCCTAGCTCAGGACCTGACTGACTTGGAATAAGCATCTTCACCTTTGCAGCAGGTCAATCAGACATGCATGTGCGCATTCATTTAACAGCGCTTTCCTGGGTACCTGTTGGGGGCTAGACACCGCTCAGTCAGGAAGCAAACTCCAGTACATATTTTAGTGAGGGGTAGAATAAGAGCCAGGAAGAGGGAAGAAGAAACAACGCTAGGTAAAGAGTGAAGGTACTGTCTAGATTGGGTGGACAAGCAAGATGTCTGAGAAGGTGACATTCTGGCAAAGACCTAGAACAAGTGAGGGAGGGTGTCAGATGACTAGATGGAGCAGAAATGTTCCAGAAAAAAAACTACCCAGGAAGAGACTTCCAGGTGGGCATATATATACTTGGAGTCCAGGGGCAGCTAGTCTCGTGGGACTGGAATGGAAGAAAGGAGTGAGATGGGGGTTGGAGCGGAGGTGGAGGGTTGGCAGTGTCAAGTGTGAGAGAGAGGATGGGCGTATGAGGAACTTGGGATTTTGCTATAAGTCATTAAAGACCTTGGAGCAAGACAGTTAAATATTTGTAAGCGTGACTGTCTGTGCTGTAGAGAATAGACTTCAGGAAGCCAGATGAAGTGGAAGAATAGGGATACCTCCTGGGCTAGGAAGAGAGTTGCTGTTTGGGTGGGGGTGGGACAGTGAGTGATGATTGAATGCATGGAACTAAGCCACCAGGAGTGGAATCTGGATGTCCAACATGCTACGAGAGTCAGTCACATTAGAAAGCATTGCTGAATTGCCTTCCTCAACATGGGGCACAACAGAAATGAGAAAATGAACGCAAAAACACCAGATGGAGAGGGAGGGCTAAGAAAGTGGTCTCTAGGGCAAGAGTTAGATAGCCTGGGTCCTGATGGGTCCTTATGGGAGATCACTGCCTCTCCAAAGTCCAAAGTGCCTTCATGCATCAAAGTGCAGCTACAGCCGCTACCTCAGAGGATAGTGGTACGGAGCAGAAGATAATACAGAAAGATATTTCATAAACTCTTCCTACTGAATTGAAAGGAGAAGCTCATTATCTTTATTATCTGTGAGAAGAGAAACTCATTCCAGGGCTTCTGGCTTAGAACCTCTGAACCTTTCTGGAATCCTAGATTCTGGGAAGGTGGCTGGGAGCCCAGTCCCTGGTTTTGGCTAGTGAAATTGAAATGTATTGGGGTTAGTGGGATTGCACTGTGGTGGGGCTGGTTATTCCCACAAGGAGCTGAGATCAGGGGCTTGTCTGGGGGAGGTCTCCTTTCAGGCACAATCTCCTCCCCCCCCCCCCCCCCCCCCC
>PVHY01000721.1:60023-92446 GCA_004024945.1 Uropsilus gracilis | reverse complement strand
TAGACAGTTTTACCAGATGTTTTATTGTCTGCTGGTGACTGATCTCATGAGAACATGAGCATCTCTTCTCAAAGCCTTTGCTCCCACCTCCCCTGGTCGCAAAGGGCCTCGCCCTTCTTGGAAACATGCAAGCTTCAGTTACCTTTGATTCTTTCCGCTCACATCCCCTCCCTTAAATGCTTCAGTAGTTACTCACCTAAACTTTATGAATTATCTCTTAGGAAGATCCCTTGTGTATTTATCTCTTTTTATTTCCATCATCATTACCATCAGCCTAGTTTAGAACTTTATGATTTCTTATCTGAGATATTTCACTAGCTTATCTTTCGGACTTTCCCCTCCCTGCCTGCTCGCCCATCTTAAATTGCAGCTCTGACATGCTAAATATCACATTTGTGGTTAAAAGTGGTGTCTGCCTATGGAATTAATTCCCAATGTTTTCTGAGTCCACTATTTGGGGTTCTCGATCACTTTCCATTTTTCTGTCTGTGCAGCAGGTTCATTGGTTTGCTGGGTGTTTCATGGATGAGACAGGTGCTTTGTCTCCTTTGAAAGCTTGTTCTTAATTTTCATCCTCATGATGGAGCACTTTCAAGCCTGCTGCACAACTCCGTATGTCCCCTACAGTTTCAGTGAGCACCCTGTACCAGGCCTGTGAAGTAGACCCGCCAGCCCTATTTTAGGGAGGAGCCTAGTTTTCAGGGGGTCAATGACTTATGAAAAGGCTGGATCATTCCATGAGGAGGGCATTTCCCTGGTTGCATGATTTTCTCTTAGACTCCCTGCCCCAGGCAAACAACATGCTTTCCACGTGCACTGGTGCACCCTCAGCTCTATCCAGCCTTCCTGGACCCGTACTCTATGAATGGCTTGGTCAGCTTTGTTCTGGTGCTTCCCACCAGTGAGATGAAGTGTCTTCAACTAGACAGGGGAGAGAGTCTTACCGCTAAGTATTCCCCAAGTACCTAAGCTAGCACAGGGCAGGTATTCCCACAGTGTGCACACAACACCAAGACCTCTGCAGGCTGCACTAAGACCCAAAGAACCCTGTCTAGTCACCCCCATCTCAGTTCAACCTCCCTGGCCCAGCCCCAGAGCTCCATTCGCTGCAGACACCCTGAGCCAGGAGCCAGCTGGTCAGCTGTGTTCCTTTCAGATATTCAGGGAGTGAACAGCCTCGAGCCCCTGTCCTGGGTCTGAGCTTGGGAGCAGCACAGACCTGGCGGGCTTACCTGGATCCATTCATGTGGTCATATTCTCGCTTCACATTGACCCTCACTGGCTGGTTAATCCACTCCTGCTGAGGGGGCAGAGGGTTGATTTTGTGGGGCTGCCCGAAGTCAGGACTCCCTGAGGCGGTCATGTCGGCCTTGGAGAGATGTGCAGCTGCTCCGTATGCCGAGTCGAAGAGAGACTGGTCGTCGCTCACCACTGACAGAGCCTCCTGGAGGACCAGAGACAGAGACAGAAAGGCGGGTGTCATTCTCTGCAGTCAAACGGTGCTCTCCCTCTGAGTTGGCAGAGTGGCCCAGGGTTGCCCCGGGCAGCCTGGCTCGATAGCTTTTTGACTCATTCTCCAGGGGGCAAGTTATGCAAAGTGGATGGGTTCTCTCTCTCTGATGAGCAGGGCATCTGGACTGTGGGACCCTTGGGAGTGCATCCATTTGTTGGGCCTGTAAGCTGAGTGCCACAGAAAGACAGGTTGAGCGGGGAGGCTGAGGAGGCAGGTCAGACAACCTGCACAAGGAGTGCCGAGGCTGAGCAAGGGCACTTACAGGTACATGGGGGTGCCTCTTGAGAACTGAGCAAAGAAATGGAGGCATGAAGGGACAGGAGAATTTATTTTAGAGGTGAAGCCAGGGAGACCCATCCAGAGAGTTAAATATCAAGCTCAAGGTCACACAGAGGAAGGGTGGGGCTGGGGCTGTGGCCTCAGCTAATTTCAGTTTCTTTATCTGTAAACAGGAATAAGAATAGCTTTTTTTTTTTTTTTTTCAGATCTGATAGGTGGACTAGGTGGAACGTTGGAGGTACAGGTGTCTTCAGTTTGCTGGAGATGCTCAGTGGTTTAACAGGGCTGGTGGAATTTGCACATGCACCGACTGGCGGGGGGTGGGGGGGTAGGCGGGTGATGCCTCCCTGGGACAGAGTGCTCTGTCATGCTTTCTGGCCTGACTCCTTGAAATGACAGCTTCCTGTCTTAATTCTGATCATTCAGTCTGCACAAGGATGCCAGAATCTCAGCTATGTGGGTGGGGAAGGCGGGGAAGACCCTCTCTGAAGGAAGTTGTCTTGTCTTATCTTCCCCTTCATGCTATCCCAACATCAGCAAGCTAGTCTGGCTTGTGGAGATCCTGCATTGCACTGAATTGCTCTTTGCAGTGATCTCCTACCAACCAAAGCACAGTGAGACTGTTCCATTATTCCAAGGGATATCAGATCACTGGGGCCCCAGGACACAGAACAAAGGCACGATGCTCACTCTGTCACATAATTACAACAAATTAAGTTGATCTCTTTTCAGAAAAAGGTGATCATTACTTACAATCTAGAATTAATTTAGAATCTATAGAATCTATCATTTTGCAATATATATTTGTTAAGATGAGAAGAAATAATAAGCAAAAATGCTGACCATACTCTCCGGAACATAGTACAACCAATATGTGTGAGCTAAAGTCATCATTAGTGCTCAAGTCCAGAGTCTCTTATGCCACCTGTTATAGGCTGAATTGTTCCCTTCAGAGTCCTGTGTTGAGGCCTGAACACCCAGGATCTCACAGTGTGATTGTATCTGTAGGTAGTTTCTTCAAAGAAATGAATAAGCTAAATGATACTGTGAGTTTAGGTTCTGATCCAATCCACTGTGACCAGTGTCCTTGTTAGAAAAGGGAGTCTGAAGACAGAGAATCATGGTGATGAATGTGCGCAGAGGGAAGCTGATGTGGTGAAGCAGTCAGAGGGACCCCGTCTGCAAGCCAAAGAGAGAGGCCTCCTGGTCTTAGCACCCTTGCCCTGGACTTCTACTTTCACTTTGCAGAATATAGCTTACAATTCAGTCAAGAAATATCGTCCCAGGAAGAGAACATTCCAATTTATCCAAGAACATTCACGCTTCCCCTTCTCTCCAGTCTGTGTCAGGTCCAAACACATATGCCTCCATCTGGATTTCTCTTTCAGACTGTTACTACACATCTCCACAGTCTTCCCTTTGCTGTCTATCTTGCATATTCCCTGGTTGAACCAAGGTCCCTTGAAAGCTGCCAACTTTGCTGTGACTTTGTCACAATTCTGCTCTAGCATCTCTACGAGCTCACTGCTACCTTCCACAGCCTTGCCCCGCTGCCCACCCATGCCTCTTGTGACCCACCTTCCATGGCACCTCCTGTCCATGCCCACCATTCTCACTGCTCTGCCAAGTGACAGATACAGGGTTCATGTCTGGGCCTTAGAGCTTGCTAGTTCTCATGCTGTCAGCATCCTTTCTTCACCCTCCCACTTGGATGCACAGCCAAGCCTTTCCATTTTGTTAGGTAATTGAGCTCTTCCTTACTCCACAAAATCTGACCTGATCACACCTTCTGAGTCACTGAGCTACTAAAAATCCAGTGAGAGTACTGTCTGGGACACACACACACACACACACACACACACACACACACACACTTTTATTTGTAATCATTGACAAATGAAGGACTTTTTAATTTTTTGGTAACAGTACGGAGGACAAAATTGGTAGTTAGGGGAGACTGAGAAAAACGAGAAGGTAAAGATTCCCTGGTCTGGCCTACTCAACTGAATTAGAAAACCTAATATGGGCAGGGAGAGGAAGAGGAGGGACTGCCAAATGGTAATTACAAATTCAGGGAAACGAGGCCCTAAGCAAGCTGATCTTAGCCCCTGTGAAAAATTAGAGTTGAAGAAGAGGATATTTTATGCAAAGAAATAGCTCCCCTTTTGCCTGACAAGGCTGAGAATTACAGGAGCAGGCCAAAACCAAGCCCTTGTCATGCACACCACCCTTTCTACGACAGGCTTCCAAGTAACTCTGAGGCAGTAGACATAGACCTGTAGCGGGAAACGGCCGACATGGGGTCTGGCCTGGGTGACTGACTGATGGGTGAGACTCATGTGAGTACTCAGCAGGGGTTGGGGGGGGTGAATGGATGTGGGTTTGGGCCCCAAGGTGTTGCTTCTGACAGATGAGGAGCTGGCAGACATCTTAATTACATACCTGAAGCTTGTCACACATGGGTAACTGCGGCTATTGAGCGTATGTCTGATAAAGTCCTTTACCTTTACTTGAACTTGGAGCTTTTTAAAGTTTAGAGACTCTTCTTTACACTTAATACGCTTTACAGGAATAAGCACACTGTTGCTGCTCCAGAGTCTTTCACTGAGAGGTTGCTGTCAAGTATTTCACTTTGGGCCGACAGAACATCAGTGTAAGAATTTGCCAGCTATCCTGAGTGACTCAGTCCCTTCAGGTTTTTTTTTTTGGAGACTAGACTAGGTCTTGCTATGTTGCCCAAGGTAGTCTCACACCCAGGGGCTCAAGTGATCCCTAGCCTCAGCCTCCCAGGTAGCTGGGATTACAGGCGCACGCCATAACGCCCGGCTATTTTTTAGAGACTAAGTCTTGCTATGTTGCCTGAGGTAGTCTTGAACCCGTGGACTCAAGTGAGCCCTGGTTTCAGCCTCCCAGCCCTGGGATTACAGGTGTGCGCCACCGTGTCCAGCTAGTTCCTTCAATTTTTAACAATAGCAACACCACTTCTACTTCATTTGTCCTTTTATTCGGGGGACACAGGCATTCTGTTAAAGACTTCTTGAGGCTTGGTTTCTCTGGAGTATATTACACAGCAACTGACTTCAAAGAGGAACAAAACAAGAGGTATGGGCTCCTAAACCCAGTTGGTACTTGGCTCCTGCACTTTTCCTAGACCCAGTAACTGTCACTGACTAAGTGAGCTGAATTGTTTAGCAATTTGGTTCGGAGAAGCTTCCTTTGCTCTGCTGAATGCCAGAAAGGCCAGGCCTGTGTTCCAGATTCTTTAACCCTCAGGCCACTGAGTGACAGACTGAGGGAGGCACACAGTCCCTTGACTCCAAGCAAGGAAATGACCCAGCTTGTTAGTGCCCCCTGGGCCTTAGTGCCAGAGAGATCAGACAAGGCAGATACTTGGCAGCTTCAGTTCTGAGTTAAGCAGACAGCCATATTGGCCAGTTTGGTCAGTCCTTTCCTATCACTGCCAGGTGGTCTAGGCAGCGGCAGAGGTGCATGGTCATTTGTCCATGGTCATTTGTCCTGCTGTGGGACCCTCCTTCCTACCCAATGTGGGTAGGCTCCTCCAGTGTGTCATTTATAATATACCCAGGATACTCATTCTAGAAAACAGGGCAAAGTAGCAGACAAAGATCAAAGCACTTATTAAATAGATTCAATTATAAGAGTAATCTAATTTAACCCTCCCAGCCTTTCTAGTGAGGGATGTACTATTGTTGCCACTGTTTTTTAAGATGAAAAAGTGGGTATTTAGAGAAGTGAGCTAAGTTGCTCAGGTCACACAGTGAGTGAGTGTGATCTGGGATACAAATTCAGGCCTGCAACCTGGGGGCCTCCCAAGTGGACCCTCAGTTCCTTGAGGGTGACTCTTATGTTTATTAAACTTCAAGCACAATCTCTGTGTTTGAAGAGATTTGAGTTCCCATCCAAGTCCCATGGATTGCTCTCAGTGCACCACCTGGTAAATGTGTTCATGCTCTCTGAAACTTTTTCCTCTTCTGCAGAATGGGGCTAATAGCTGTAAATGCTGAGTAAAGACACAAGGGGATAATGTAAGTGAAGTACCTAAACCAAACACTTAAAATTCTTAGAGCATATAAACCCTTCATTAAAATAATTAATAAGAGTTGTTCAGTGTTGCAGGAATGGCATGGAAACTTTGGAGATTGAGTGGGATAGGGGAGGAGATAAAGTCTGACATATACCCACTTTGTCTCCATGTTGGTTATTTTAAAGTAACGAAGGTTACCCAAGCTTCAAAATCAGCAGGTTTGAAGATAAAAGACTTTGAGATGCAAATTCCACGGGCTTCTAGAGAACAGAGCTTACTCACTGATCTGTGTTTCCACTCTTCCTTTTCAAACCAGAGACTTTGTTCCACTGAGGCCTCAGTCCCATCTATCATCAGTCTAGCTTCTGAATTCTGGCCTCTAGGTGGCATAGATAAGGCTCAGTAAAGATGAGGGCCCAAGAGGGTAGAACACTGCCATCTACTCATCTTTCTGTTGACATTTTCTGCAGTCAGTACCAGAAATGCCAAGTGTATGCCTGTGAATTCACTAATAAAGAATACCAACTGCACTTATTTTGGAGTTTGTCACATGTTATATATGAACTTCCTTCTGCCCTCCCTTTTGCCCCCACTTCCTTCCCACCTTCCCTATCACATGCATCTCCCATCATTTGTTTTCTTTACATTAAGTTTAATGGTATTCTCCATGTGCATGTCAGTTGAGTGATGGGGACATGGTCTGAGCATTGCCCCATGATGGCTTGGCTGATAATAATGTATTGATGACAAACAAAGGATCGCATTGCTAAATAGCTTAGCCAAACCAGAGTAGCAAGGAAAGACTGCAGAGGGTACATTGAGGACGTCCCCATTCTTTTCAGGAATATGTGGGAGAAATTCTGCTCTTTTCCCTTGTGCAGAAGGATACAAAACCTGTCCACTCACTATTATGAGTCAAATGGAGTTAGAGGAGGACAACTCCAGACGGTCAAGGAAGGGAACACTCTCCCTCTGCACAGCCTCACAATTCAACTGAACTTTTGTTTCTGGGACAGAGAATGACTCCAGACTTGGGGCCCCAGAGACACTAATTTGACATTGCTTCCTCTCCCTCCCTCCCCCCAGTCCTGTCCTGAATCTGTACCAGTGCACTCCTGTGACTGGAGGAGGCTGGCTGGAGGTGAGTGGAAGGCACGTGCAAGAAGCCAGACCAGTGTTCTTGACCCCTGACCAGGCCTCCAGATGCAGCTTCTGCAAAGCTGATCTCTGGGTCCCCACAGGCAATGCACTGGATTTGGCTTTTTATTACATTCTTTGCATAATAAGATGAAGTTCCTTCCCTTGCCAGCCACAGAGTATACAAAATGCAGACAAGAGTGCAGGGAGCAAAGCCCTCTGTGTTCTCTGCTTTTTGGAAGTCTGCTGGCTCTGCAGCAGAGGGAGCACTGGAGGGAAAGAGGCACACGATGGTCACACCTGATGTGTCAAAAGGGGTTGGCTGCTGTGAATGAATTCAAATCTTGAGCTTCTCCCTCTTTTCTCATCGACAGCTATGTGCCCCCTTCTTGCTTGTTATTTCTATGCCCAGAGGGCAGGCAGGTGGAGAAGGGGAGGGAGAGAAGGAGGTACGGTTTATGAAAAGTTGGATAAGGAAGAAGGTGGAAACATCCATCAGTCAGCAAAAATTAGCTGCAAACTCCTCTGCATGGGGCCCAGTGCAGGTGCCACCTGCACTCCCAGCTGGCAGGCTGCCTTTCCCCGAAATGACTGTAGAGAGTTCCAACTTTTGCCATTCCCCATCAAGAGACAGGGTCTCCTTCCCTTCCCTGGAAGCCAGATGGGATTGATAACTGCCTTCATGAGTAGAGGGTGGCAGAAGTGACCTTGCCTGACTTCCAAGCCTAGGTGATAAAAAGCAGTACAACTTGCACCTGCTTTTTGTTTCTTGGGCCTCTGGTCCTTGGAAGGCAGTCACCAACTAGGAGAAGGCCCAAGTCAGCCGAGTCGGGGGGGAGATGCCAGGAAAGGTCACAAGGAGAGGGTCTAAGGTCACCAGCCACCAGCCTCCAGTCATCCACCTCCAGACTCAGGATCAAGGAGTCTTCAGCTGAAGATTGAAAGAACTTATGGGCATAATGATAATTTCATACTGCCAGGTCTAGGGTTTGGGGGTCATTTCTTATGTAACCATAGTAACCATAGCATCTCCTTTCACTTTAATCAGCAACAAGAGCCCATACACAGATGATGTAAAGCATCATTGAGTGAGCATCCTTATAACTAAGGCTACTGGCCCTGGGAGCCTCTTAAAATGTGAGTTAGAATTCTCATGTTACTGAAAAGGAAACTGAGGCTTAAAAAGGCACAGTACTTGCCTCAGGACCCGGAGAATGACTCTCTAAGATGGTAGCCCAATTACTAGCTCAGGGCAAATCAAATTTGCCCTCTTCCCCCAAATCATCTCCCCTTCGTTAACTCTACTCCTAGGCTGTGGAAACTCTGGGAGTGTGGCTATTTTTCTAAAGTATTTTATTGAACTTTGCCCCTTCCCTCCAGTTCCCTGTCTCCTTCCCTGTCACTTAAATCTTGGCTTATGGGGAAGGGGGCTTCTGTAGTGTATGCCCCAAAGAAAGGCTGCAGGCCAAGTTCCGGGAAGATGGAATTAGAATCCTTTGCAGATGAAAGTACTTTATTTAATGGAGTTTAATAAATTAAGGGAATGAGTCTAAATGAGTTCAGAAAGAGGGTCTCTGCATTCTGGAAGGACATGCTGTGTAACAGAATCCAGAGCTGCAGCCCTCTGTTAATCAGTCTCCCATTAGATGCTGCTCCAGGTCTCCCGTGGGTATTTACCTTTGCCTGTTGACTTTGAGTTTTCACAGTCACTTTTTTGACCATAACCACATTTAAGGGGCATCTCAGAAGATCAAAGTTAAATTCTCCTCCCACAGAGAATGATTTTACTGCTGAAAAGAAAAAAGTGCTGAATATGGAGACTAACAGGAAAGAGGACAGGAGGTTAGTGGGAGCCCCAAGAAGGGGGGGAAATGTTAGAGCATGCCATACTTTCTGTTTCTGCACAGTAAGTCTGACCATTTTGCTTTACTTCAGTGACAGAGAGGACAACAGAAGGACTGGCAATGACTTGTGTAGCATTCATTACAGCTGAGAATCTGAGACCAAGCTTGCATAAGATAAGAGGGGGTGACCTGACCATACAGGCGGGCCCTCCGGGGTGAAGGCACAGGGTAAGGTGAGGCCCACTCTGGATACGAAGATTAGACGTTCTCTTATGTGCCATGTGCTGGCGCTGATGGCTTGGAGGGTGAAGCTGTCACTGGCAGCTATCAAATCAGTCCAAAAATCAGATGCTGTGGGGAGAGCAGGCAGGGAAGGGAGCAGCCCTGGCTGTCAGGAATGGTCTGGGAAGGGACCTGCACACCAGCAGAAGTGGTTCCCTCTATGCTTCACTCTTCTTCGTTTGCACTGGGAAGGCACTCAGACCACAGGGGTCCCGGTACCAGTCATGGAATACTTCCATGTGGGTGGCCAAATTACTGCTGCTCTGTCTCTCCTTTCCCTTCTCTTCTGGGGGGAGCTAAAGCTCAGTGGTTAGCATGCCAATCAAAGGACTGGGCCCTCGTACCCTTCCATGCAGGTGGTTTTATACTTGCATGTTCCCTCTGACCTGGAGAACAGTTTTCTGACAACAGAATGGGAGGTTTGTTGAGGATCTGAGCTGGAGAGGGAGCAACCTCTTCCCCACAATGGATCACTGAGAATGGAAAGGCAAAGGGCAAAGGAAGCAAAGCACCTCTGCACTCTCTTCACTGCATTGGGTACTGTTCTAAATGTCTGTTCCAAGAAGCCTGGATAATGCTGGGCTGCGTTGGCTGTGCAACTTGGGTGAATTACCTAACTTCTCGGTTCCTGGAAAAGTTTAACGGTCTTCTAGCGGACGTTTAACGCTCTTTGACACTGATGAATGGCCACACTGCCCTGACCACAGAGAACTGAAAGCTTGGAAGAAGCTTTCTCTGTGGGGAGTGGCTGCAGTATGTCACAAATATGCATTTCATCTACCGCAAGGATGACAGAGTCAGGATAAAGTTCTTGAGCTTCTTAGTGCCGGAGAGTAAGAATCCTAAGAACTGCCCTTGGCTCTGGTCTCACATGGCTGGCCAGGTAGCTCAAGTAAGAGGCTCGATTTGATTTGGATCTGCGGGGGTAGTAGCGAGTGGACTCTGAGTGACCAGGGAGGGAAGGGAAGGAGGGGCAGTCAGTTCAGATCTCAGACAATCCCCCCAGGACAGACACTGGTCCACCAGGCATGGAGAAGGCACTCTGCAGTAGCTGTAAGCACTGGGGAGAGGAGGAAGTGTAGGTCGCAAGCATCCTCAGGTGCTTCTCTGACTCCTGGGGTCATGGGAACTTTCCCATCCTTTTTTTCAAAGACTAATTCTGCCTCTAGAGAGGAACAGTTCAACCATGTTTACTGTTACTAGCGGAGCTCCTGGCAACTGGAGGGTTTGCGATTGCTTTTTTAATGGATTACACCCCAGAACGTGATAGGAAACACAGATCCCTCGCCCAGCACCTCCAACTCTGTCCTTCCTGCCTGCCCAGAAGTCTTATCCTATCTCTGCTATGAGCAATTCCCATTAACCCTCCCCCCTCTCTGTCCCAGGCTTGTCCATTTTTTCTTACCACCCATATCCAGTGACCTTGTTCAAATTTAAACAGAGTTACTAACCACATGCCCCGTCCCCCAACAAGCACTTGAGGCTGTTCCTAGAAGCTGTGATCTTATCCAGCAATTTCCTCATGTGACAGTTTCCGTGGCAACTGGCGCCCTCCTCATCACAAGAAGCCCATGAGGAGACATATGCACAAGGGACCCTTTGCTCTCTTGGCTCTAGTTCTTTCCAGGAGCACTCTGGCAGGAGGACAAAAGCCAAACCAGCTTCTAGAAGCAGGGTGCCAACCTCATGCACACAAGTCAGGACAGGTCCCCAGGCATTAGAAGAGTGGTGAACAGAGGTGGTGGGGTGGAGGCAGTGGAGGCGGTGTTATTTCAACCCGATGGGTAGACAAGGAGTAGCATGAGACTATTTTAGTTCAAGTCCACAAAGGGTATTGGGAAAGGATGCCCAACTCCATTTCCCAATTCTTAATGGCTGTTTCCTTTCCACACTTGGTGACCCCTAGTCTTGTGTATACAGTGTTTCCAGCTTTCACATCTGGAGGAATGATTCTCTCCAAGGTGTTTAGTTCTTTTGTGGCCCCAGGGCATATGGTTGCCATATTGCTGCACAACTTTGGCTGTGACCTTGAGGATAGGCATGTGAGGGGGGAGGTAGTGCTCGAGAATGTCACTTTCTAGGCTGGATCAGCAGCCCTGGAATCTACATCTGCCTTCTGTGTTTTATTCTATTCTGCTTCTCTGTTCCTTTTTTGCCTGTGGCTTCTTCACTTCACCTGATTCCTGCAATCCTGCTCGCATTCCTTCTCTCTCTCTCTTGCTTCTCCTGCATTTTAATGTCCTATTTCAAATAGGTTCCGACGGTCCAGCCCTGTTAGCCTTTAGACATAGACCTGATATACACTTCCTGGGATGTATCTATGTGGAAGTCAGCTTCTCCATCACTCAACACTTGCATTGAATTGTATCCTCATTCATTCCCTCTGCCTCATCAAGTCTTTTTTATTCATCAAACTTTTATACAGTAAGTACTGTCTATCAGTCAGTCAGCCAGGCTCTGAGGAAACAAAGATAATTAAACTCAAAAATTACAGACAGGGGCTCAAGTTTAAGGACAAGCGTGATGGTGATGCCAGTACCATTGAATGCTGTGTGGGACAGGAAGAAATACAGTGAGTGAAAGGCAGAAAGAGGAAAGGCCTTCTGGAGGAGGTAGTAATTGAACTAGGTGAAAGGGGACCTCTCAGAGCACTTCACTTCTCCATCCACTCCAGAAAGTTCACCTGCCCACTCTTACCCACAGGAAACCCTCATTCTGCTGAAGTCTGTAATGCTTTCAATCTCCACCACTGATTCCGATTTAGTGCTTTAACTAGACTGGACCATCACATTGCTTTAATTTGCATTTAACTCTTCTACTGCAGTTTTTTCCTAGGCTCACATTTTGCTTCTCCATCTGCACTGTAAACCCATCAAGGATGAATTTTCTTTGTGGTTTGTCCCCAGGATCTATGAACACTGAATGTCTTGGTTGACTCATCCCTAACAGTAGGCACCATGACAGAACCTACTTCAGAGCACTGATGAGTGAATCATTCCCGCAGCACCCCTACACTGAGCTACCCTTCTCTTTGAGATGTAGCTTCTGAAGCCAGACTATCAGGATCTGAATTCTGCATCTACCATTTGTTAATTCTGTGACCTTAAGCAAGTTCTTTTATCTCTCTGTGCCACAGTTTCCTTTTCAGTAAAATGGTGATAATAATAGTATTCTAACTCATGCCTGTCACAGAATGAGCACTCTCCAAGCTTAATCTTCTCATTCTCATTCCCAAGTTCGAATACAAGAAAAACACTTCATTTCTCTGGGCCTGTTTTTGCACCTACATAAGCAAAAGCAGCTAGAGGAGCTGCCAGAGCCCTCCCAGTACTTTAATCCTAAAATCTATTAGTGTGTGATCCCCAGCCCCACTTGGCTGGGTCAATCCTGGTGTACGTCTATTGTTCCAGAAAATACTTCATAATGCTTCCTTTTGGATGCATCTATGAGTAAGCTTGGAGATGTCAAAGTGCCCTCATTTTGTGGCCCCACTGACTGTCATCTCTGCTCTCCCTTCAAGGGAGGAGGGAAGGGGAACCAAGGACAGTCTGGTCCAGATACAAGAGCCAAGTACCCTCTCCTCCTGGGGCGGTGACTCCATCTCCTGTACACAGCTGGTCTTTCTGTTGGCAGCCACCCTCATAGCGGTCACCCACAGGTTGGCCTTCATCCTTGTTTGACTTGAACGCCAAACTTAGGCAAGTCTGGCACTGAGGCCTCCTGTCTCTGGGCATCCATCAGTAGGAAAAGCAGATACTTTGTGAATAAGTCCTGCTGTGGTCTTCCAATGAAAACATCTACATGAGATTACATGGAGATGTTTTCTTTGTCAATCTCAGTAAAGTTAGTTGAACAGAAACCCAGCTGAAACCTACTGACAGTTCCCGGAGCTTAGGCTGATTTAGTTACTCTATAAAGGGTACTTAATGTTCTACTCTTGGATACTTGGAAAAGAACCTGCCTGTAAGAAGCCATCTCTGTCTGTCTCAAGGATGTGTGTCACAGTGGCAACGAGGTTTAATCCTTGACATTCTAAAAGTTTATGGAAAAAGTTTATGGAAAAATCAGTGGGATTTTTCTCCAGGTGGGAATGCTCTGAGGAGATGTCCAAAATCCTCATCAAAAAAGTTTTCAGCTCCCTTTTCCTGCTCAGGACCCTTTACTTCTGGACCCATTGTTAAAAGCTGTCAAGTCCTTACACTGCTCCTTCTGCTTGATTTCCTGTGGGACTGCAATCTCCCACAGTCACGATAGGTTTGGAGATTTTTCATGTGAAGACCAAACACAATGATGTCAACTTTCCCTTCTAAGAGAACTGGGGAAGGGGGGTGGCAAAACACCCTTGAGGGATCCTTCTGGTCACCTTCCTCCTTCTAATCCTGAACTAAGAGAGATTTCAGGTCTAATAGTCTAAATGACTTTTAAAGAATGTCGAGGATTCCAGTAAACAACAAAAGCGTACTCTTCAGTTTCTGTCTCAGAATAAAATCTGATGAAGAAAAGAGTTTGCATACATTCTTTTTTGTAAAAAGAAGTCCAGTCCTTTTATTTGGTTCTGTAGCTCAGCGCTGCCCAATAGAAATATCTGTGATAGAAAAGGTTCTAAAATCTGGGCTCTGCCATACATAAGACTGGCCATGGCAGCTACTGAACATTTGAAATGTCTCTAATGTGACTGAGGACTGAATTTTCCAATTTTAGTTAATTTAAATTGAAATAACAACCAGGGGGAAATCAGGCTCCATACAAGACACCTGGGCTTAGTGGCCATGCTATATGGTACTCCAAACAGGTAAAGAATATTTTACATATTTCTTTAATGCATCCTGTCACATTAGGAAATCATGAAACATTTATCATCCAAAAATCATTCATTCACTTATTACATTCATTCACTTAACAGATGTTGATGGGACACAGGATTTGAACCAGGCACTTTGATTAAAGTCAATAGAAAGCAGAATATATTTATGGAAAAAATATGTCAATGGGAAAAACATGTTAGTATTTTAATATCTTTGTTGATTAGTTTGAAATGAGATTTGTAGAGTAACTTTTCCTCCACCCAACTGGATCTGCCTGTGCAGTAAAGTAAATATTTGACAAGGGTGCCGATGATTGGCTGAATACAAGGTCTTCACCAAGCAAGGGCATCCATGTGGCCAAGGTGGTGTGAGATAGGGAGGAGGAGAGAATCCTGAATTAAATACCGTGGGAATTGTGGAATAGAATTAAATGAAGTAAGGATAAGTTCCACAAAAGAACTTTAAAAACTATAAGCCATTGTTCCTGAGAGCTTGAAAAACAATGGAGATGACGGCTTTCCCAGCCACCCTTCCCACCCCTTGGAAAACCAATCAAGCAGCTAACCCACTGCCTCATAAGAGGGTGGCAGGACATGAGGAAAGACGGCAGAGCCAACTGCCTGGGCAGAAGGGTTTCATGGGTGAGAAAGCAGTGAACTGAGCAGGGATGCAGCCCATGGGCAGAGTGTTAACACTCCACTGACTCAAAAACTGTACTGTGAGGGACTTTCCTGGTCATAAATAGCCAGCGAGGACCTGAGCGAAATATGTCATCTATCCCCTAAAGAGTAGACAGCAGGGGAAGGGGTATAAACTCACCCCCTACCTACAAAAGCCTGTTCCTATGGAGTTTGGAAAGACATCGTCTCCATTTAGTAAAACATGGCTGCTCTTATTGATGAGCTCTAAAGCACTAAAGAATCTGGAGAGTAGGAGGGTCCTGCTGTGAGATGCCCCAGTCTCCCGTGGGCTGGATGGTACTGAGGGCCCTGAGCCTTGTACCTCGTGGGTAGGGTGACTGTACTTTATACTGGAGGGCCAAGACCACACTCATAGCCCTGAAACACATTGCTAGTGCTTCTCAAACGATGAGCCCTGGGGAGAGCACAGTCTCAAGGGCACAGCCTGGGGACTCTGGCATGCCAACTCTGCCTGGTAGCCCTTCCCTTTTCCCTTTGGGTCAACAATAATATTTGCATGCAAACAGGATCTTTGCTGCCCTGCACTCCCTTCTCCACCTTTCTTCCTTTCTATTCACCGCTTCCCCATGCCTCCCAGCCGTGGCCCCAGCATCACCTAAACTACATCCACCACACCAACTCTGAGTGGTGACTCCAATCATGAGGATGTTTCAGATGACCTTACCACTTTAAATGAGGACTGTGTAATATTAATCCACTCCAAGACCCAACTGTCAACACTCAACGGTCTTATCTAATTGGGAAAGATTTGATTTAAAACATTTTCTCTTGGTATCCAGAAGACATCACTGAACTGTCATTTTGGAGACTTCCCTCTGACCTCCTAGGAGATTAATTGTCCTAATTTAATTTTAATTTGGGCTAAGGTTTAATAAAATTGCATTTTCTAGAAAACTAACTGGGACAAGTAAGGGAAGGGGAGGTGGCTAAGTGTATAGTTACCAACTTGAGGGGAAAAAAAAAGTGTGGCTGTACTGATGGAGCCTTGCCCTTTGACAACTCAACATTATTGAAGGATTTCTCTGGCTGACCTTCAGGGTTCCCAGTGGGCCACTACTTGGATATGTTCCTGATATAGGCTTCAAGGAAGAAAGTGAATAGATGGAAAAGCTGTTGTCTTTGATACTATTATCTGTTGTGCTAAGAAATTTACTATCCAGACCTCTATGCTTCCTTCGAGAACATCCTGGTGCAAATGTTTCAGATCAGAGATGGCCTGATCACTCTCCCTCCACATCCATGAGCAGACACATTCCTGGATATTGATTTCCATACATGGTTTCTCCTCTGATCCATGCACTGTATCTTGGGAGCTTGCTCTCTATACTTAAGAAACACAGACATGCACAGAAATGGTGGCAAGGACACATCAATTTGCTTCGAATATCAGGGCGAGTGAATCAAAGCCCATGTGTCCCTCACCCAGAGGCCTGGGGGTGGGGGGGGACAAGAGGCCCAACCAGAGGTCTGGCCAGGCCTGATGCAGCTCAGACGTGGCCCTCTGCTCCTGCAGCAAGAGGAAAATCCTGTCAAAATGGCTTAACGATCTTCTAATATTTCCATGCAATTAAGGCCACATCTGTCTCCCAGGCCCCCGCAATCCTTTGCTGGTGCACAGACATGAACCAAACAGTCTGTCTTGTCGATTTGGAAGGTAACAAAGAGCTCCATTCATAACTGTAGGCACTTTCACCGTTTTTTTTTTTTTTTTTTTTAAAGTAAAATAGAGTTTTCACTTTGAGAATAACCTGTGTGGCAAGCAGCGAAAGATTTTTCCCCCCTAATAAATCAAATTCAACAGTCTAATAAAATGCTGGCTCCCACTCTCCCCCCCTCCCCCACCCCCTCCCACCCTCTGTCCCAGTTCTCTGCCAACAATCTCTGAATTGAGAGTAGTGGGCATGCCCAAAGGAGGTAAAGAAGGTGAGCTGGGAGCAGATAAAAGGAATTTAAACACGTTTGAAAGTGCTCTGAGCTTTTCTGGTAGATTATGGAGGAGAAACGGGGTGGGGATCCTGGGTAGATTGGTAGGTAATCTACCTCTCTCCCCACTCTACTTACTTTTTCAGCCTTTCTAGCCTTGTTTCAAAATACTCCTTTTCTTCTATAGCTCCCTCTACTCCACTACCTGTTCCCAAACATTGGGTAAACCTGCTGCTTCCTTCTTTTGCACAAGGAGGAACAGGAGAAGCTTGCTCCTCCGAACAGAGCAAGGGCTGGGGCCACACCTGCAGGGTTTGCCTCTTCGCTGAGCTGAGCAGAGCAAGGCTGAGAGATCTCCCCAGTCTTTGAAGCCTCCAGGGAGTGAGTTTGCAGGAGATAAGTGCTGATAAACATCGAATTTGGTGCTTATCCACAGCAAACACAATCTTTTGAGGTTCTCTCTGCTCTCACGGGCCAGAAAGACTCTAATCAGAAAACAGAAGGGAAAATGCAAAACCAAGCAGTATTTGCTGCTGCTTTTTCTTCTTCTTTTTTAGTTAGTTCAATCTACACACTGGTAACCAACCCAAATATTCTAAGACAAGAGACTCCAAAGAAGAAATGGAGTCCTGGGGCTTTGTTATGTTCGACTTTTTTGTTCCAACATCAATGGAGGAAATATTTTCTGTTCTGGACATCAGAGAATGAGGCAAACATTGTTAGCCTTGCAAACTACCTATAACATTTACTTTTCCAAAATGCTTTTCACAGGCGTCGTGTTATATGGACCTCATGACAACTCTTTAGGGGGTCACAGATGAATTACAACTGAACCTGCATGAGGTTATAGGATATGTTTCATATCACAAGGCTTGAAATGTGGGGTGCCAGGAGTAAAAGTCAGATATTACTGGCTACAAAACTGGTTTCTGTTCATTCTACTAAATGCAGGGGATCACCACCAAGAAGATACCCAGAAGTTGAAATGGCCTTGAACATGAAATTGTGCCTGGAAGCAACTGGAAAACTTGGGGGAGGCAGTGGATGGAATATGATGAAAGGGGCCCCTGGGTTTTTGCAGCACTTGAGGCATACAAGAAAAGTGGGGCCTTGACTGTCTTATATTTCAATACCTTATTCCTTAGTATGGGGTATGAGCCAGAAGCACATGTCAAAGGTATAGTACAAAGTTGAAAGAACATTGGAACAGGGGATCTGGTGCTCTAGTCTCTGCTCAAGTGACCAATGTCTAGTGTCCAACTCTGGGGCTTCAAGCCAGACTTGAAGCTAATGTTGCAGTTCCTCTTCTATCACATGAGAAGAATGAGATATACCTAAAGCAGAAGGGTTGGTGAGGGGAGTTGACAGTAGCACGGGGAATTTTGCTACCCCTCAAGCATATTCTCCAAAATTATACAACCACAATGATAATATTATGGTAAAGCATGGGCATGCCTTGTTGCGACTAAGATGAGAGGAAGAGCGCAGAGCATGGCTGTGCTTCTGCTCCATGGCCCCAAAGTTCTATGGTATTGGTGTGGGCATCTTTTGCTCAGAGATCTAGCAGTGACTATTTATGTCCATAGAGATAGCAGGTTATTTCCAAATAAGTATTTATTAAGCAATTCTGCTCCTGATGCCAACCTCTCAATCTTGGAAGTATAGAAAGTGCCAGGCAATCATCTTCACAGGGATAGCAAGTAACTACCCCTCTGCCCCAAACCTCTCAAATAACATTACAGCAAAAGTAACTGGAATTGGCCCTGAAAGAAAGTTTCCTGAGGAAAGCAGTTGAGTCTTTAGATGATTTCTTTTAGGGATCTCAATCAACCCTTACTGGCTGCTTCTAGCATAGGAAATAAAGCTATGAGATCCTCCGAAGTAAGGGAACACTTGTCTCTATTGGAAATACTTTACAACTATGTGTTCACATATTATTAATTTCACTAAAAATCACTTTTAAAAGATGGGGTTTCAGTTGGGTGTGGTGGCACGTGCCTGTAAGCCCAGCTACTTGGGAGGTGGAGGCTAGGAATCACTTGAGTTCATGCATCGAGACTACCCCAGGCAACATAGCGAGACCTAGTCTCTAAAAATAAGAAATAAAAAAACAAATTAAAAAAAAATGGGGTTTCACAAGGGACTATGGTGATCGTCACAGGTGCTGTGTTGGTGGGAGAACTACCGGAGCTACACCAGAGGGGAGAAATCAAATGCTCTCCAAAAATGAACAATGATGTAAGAAAATAAATACATTTAATTTTTAAAAGACAAGCTTTAAAAAATGCATTTTGTTTACAACTGAGATCTTGGTTTGGAGACAGGGTGCTAGAGGAGATTGCTTGCAAGGGATGTTCACGTTGTGGACAAGTTGTGGGATAGGTTGACTGTGGGGAGAACCACCCTCTTGAAGGAAGCCAGTGCTGATGGGGAACCTTCTACAGGCTACTGTACCCCATTTGTGCTTGTCATGCAAAGTCTCATGATGGGCACCTTGCTTGTGCTTTTGCTTTTCCAGTTCCCAGTTCCTGTGGTCTTGAAGACAACATTGCTGCCTTGCAATGTTGCCAGACCCATGCTGGCCCCCAAGCCATCTTCTCTTCTCCATGTTCTTTATCAGGAGATAATTCTCCTGAGGGCACAGAGCAGTATGGCATAGCTAGCTGGGTCCAACAAATTCTATTTGAAAAGGGTCTTTGAAAGTTCGTGTCTGTTAAAAATTCAAATCTACTGCACAAATATGGTTCTTGAGCTTAGAGAGACACCCTATACTCTTTTATGGGTGTCTTCTAGTGTCTGGTGTTTTAAGAGGGTGTTAAAATGTGTAGATCCTTTAGAGCATGTTTTGTTGGGTGTAGGGAAAGAGGATCAGCATTGTCCTCCACTTAATATGGTTCTTTGGGTGTGACACAGCCTGGGGACTGGATTGGTTTGCGGTCCTGAGTCAGGCTCACTTCCAGTAACATGAAGGTCTTTGTCTTTTTCACAGCCCCCCACCCCCACCTGCACATCTAGATACCCACTAATTACAGTGCATTTTGAAAACTGCTAAACATCACAAAATAGACATTTAACTGAAGCAAATAGAATTATAGGAGAAAGTCTGCTCATAGACACAATAGTATCTATCTTTTCTAGAATCAGAAAAAGAATCATTCTTTCTAGTTTTCCTTTGATCATATGTATAGTAGTTGCTGAAATATGCTTTAGAAAAATAATTTTTAAAAAAGTACAGTGTATTGGAATACCGTCAGTCACAGGCCTCTGTTTTTGACGTTTTAGCTCTAGCAAAGATTTTTATCTGTTGTTGGCATGTTTTAGGGTTTGTCTGAAATGGGTGTGCCTGAAGATTTCTCTCCAGGTTTGCTCATTCGCCATCAAAAGTACTCAAGTGACAACCCTATTCTGGATATCAAACCGACAATCAGAATTGCAAGTGTAACAAGCCTGCTGCATGTTCATATCTTAAGGTTTCTAGAAGCCAGAGTGCCACTGTCATCATCAAAAGCTGTGGCTTATCATTTCACATCACACCTTTCATTGGAACTTTCCTGAGTATAAGAATTATTACTGGGTCTTTTTCTAACAATTTCTAAGGGATTAACCTGCATGTATTAAATGAATATACATCGATCATTAAAATGGAAAGCAAAGAATAACGAATTTATGTGGGGTGGGGAGAGGGACCTACGTTGGGGGGGGAAGGTGGTTGCACACTAAGCTCAAGTGGTTTGCATTTCCTGTTTGTGGGGCTGGGTGAAAGGTTGAAGCAGGAAAGTCTCCTTGGCAAAACATACAGAAAGATGATGCCCACAGAACTGAGATTTGGCCTCTGGGTGCCAGGTGGGAGTTTAAGGTTCCAGATGTAACAGAGATGTAACGGACATCTCCATAAAAGGGGGAGGTACCATGTTCCCCAGCCGCACATAATGAGGGGTGGAGCAGAGTGGCCAGAAGCTATATCATACTAGAAGCAAAGAGGGGTCACATGTTGGGAAGGGCTCACTTGCTCCATGGATTTAGACTTGCCCTGGGCACTTGGGGGACATGAAAGGAGACACTTGGAGGAGAGACATGTAGAGACTCTTGGAAGAGACCTTTAAGTGAGAGACACACGGGGAGGTTAATGGCAGCCGTTGTTATCTTGATTTGTATTTTGATTTTGTTCATTTCACCCCAGACTTGCCTGGCCCCTTTCTCCCTTTCCTGTGGTTCCCCACTAGAAGGGGCTTTGATCCCTCAAGGAATTATACTAACTACACGATTCTCCTAAATTGGAGGTCAGCTCCCTGAAAATAAAAACCAAATGGTAACTTAGCGGGTGCATTCTTTTCCTGGATTTCTCCAAACTTAAGAAATGATAAATTCATTCTAAATCTTACAATACGAATACCCTTAGGTTATTAGAGAGGAACTTAAGTAGATAACAAGGATTTGAATAAAATCCTGGGTTGCTTTGGTTCCTATACTCAGTTCATTCTCTGCCTCTTTTTAATAGAAATGGTGGAAGATGCACTTTCTAGACTGATTTCCTTCCAAGCTATTTCTATAGCAATTAGTAACTGAGCTTTCTAGAACCTTTTATAGTTAAGATCTGTATCTTAATAGGAGCCTTTCCACTTCCTATAATCTTATTTAATCACCATAATAAACTGGAGCAGCAGGTAATATTATTCCCCTACCCCACTTCGCTGGTGAAGACTGGAAGGTGCTGGAAGGCATAGACCTCATTCCTGGTCACAAAGCTGGTTAGTAGAACAAAATGTGCTCCAGCGTTCTTGATTTAAACACCTGGCCTTTCCACAGGGCCCTCTCTCTCCTACACTCCATGCTGCCCAAACACTCTGGCAGTGAGTACACTTATTTTCTCATATTGATGCCATTTTTCTTTTCCTTTTGATGTTGCTCCCTCAGTTGGAGTGTAGGCAGCTTTAAAGAGAGATCTTTATCTGTCCTTAAGTTACCATTTTAACTTGCAGGGGCTCATCAGAGGTTCAGAGGCATTGCTGATTGATGGCATGCGCTGGACATGAGGCTGCTGGCTTTGACATTTTAAAACTGCACACTTCCCTCAGGGACACGGTATGCCTAAGCAACAACCCTCACTGCCATTGTCTCAAAAGCAGGAAATGAAACTGGCCACTAAGAGTAAGTGACCAACAGCCAGAGCATTAGTGCAAACCAAGCAAAACACACCAAAATGCAGACTGTGTGGTCACAAGGACACACATGTTCAATTTGCACCCATCGTTGAAGAAATGCAATCCATTTCTTCCTCTCCCCTGGGTTTTAAACTGGTTCAACCTTGTGTGTTCTTAGACAAAAGTATATCTTCTTCCTCCCATCTCACCCTACCTCTAGACCAAGTCAAAGCTGCAGCAAATGCTTTTTCCCCCTAGTGTGAGACAGCAAAGGTGTTTTTTGGAGTGCTAGGTGCTCCAGGAGCCCATGGAGGCCTATAGGTAAGAGTACTCTGAACCTTGCAACTTAGCAGCAGAGCCAGTCACCATCACTCACCCTCACACCCCCTCCAAGCTGATTGCTACCCAGATAGGAGGAGCATGTGGGAGCCCATGCCTTTCTGAAAAGAGCCAGCCCTTTTCATTCAGATGGGCCTGACAAGAGGGAGAGAAAATAAAAGACACAAACTTCTTTGCATATGAATGCACCAAGATGTGTCTTTCTGGGTACCTTTGTTCCATTTGAAAAGAAGGGAGGCGGCCAAAGAGACAAGCTAATTAGACAAAGACAGATGGGCCCATCAGAAAGAATTCGACTGGATCCTGTGTTTGCACAGCTTCAGGAATTTTCAATGCAGAGCATCTTATACCACACATGATGTTCCTGCCAACTGAGTCCAAATGACAAATGTGGCCTTTGCATCTTGACAGTGACAACCAAGAGATCCTAACCCCACCGGGGATTTGGGTGTGTGATTTGCTTTACTTATCACCATCACCACCACCATCATCAACACCATCACCACCATCATCATAATCACCATCACCATCAGCATCATTGTCATTATCTTCTGTTGTCGGCATTGCTGTTTTTACTGGACTCCTGACCTAACATCTTGAATGTGTTCACTCAGCGCAAAACAGGTTGAAAGGACTGAGGGGAAACCCAGGAAACTAGTCACAGAAACATGTGCAGAGCTGCTGAGAGCTAGTCTTCTTAGCTTTTCTGAGCTTCCGGGACCTGCTGCATCAAGATCACCTGAGGTGCTGGTGGAGCTTTGGGGGCTGTTCCACATCTAGTGAGGTAGAATCCCAGTGCCCCCCCCAAACCTAAACACAGAACCTGTTTGCCTAGAGCACTTTTGAACAACCTTCAGAAGCATTCTGGAAGGTGTGAAATGCCCTAATAGAACCTTTATCATAGTCATGGGAACACACCTCTCTAGGCCTCCCTCTTCTCTTTTCCTGTCCTAAACTGCCTCTGTTACCTTAAGAAGACAGCTTGGAGCCTGGTACAAAAGCTACTGAGGTGATTTACCTTTTCTTTTCCTTTGGTAGTTGGTTGTTTCATAGGTTCATTGCTTGTTCCATTGGAAGCAATATATCACATTCCTCCCTCCCATCTTCTTCTTTGGGTGGAAATGTCTTATCTCCAGAGGGACTTCCCTTGAAAGCATCAATCTAAATTATATTCAACCTTAAGTTCTTTCTCAGTACACTCTCCCTTTTCTTCATGGTACATACCACATTTTAAATGATGCATTCATTTGTACAAAAGTGTGATTAATGTCTCTGGGCTAGTGGCACTAGATTAATATCACTGGGCTGAACTCTATAAAGGGGGGTCCTTCATCTACTTTGTTCACCTGCATGCAGGAGACTCTGCATAATGCGTGACAGTAAATATCTATTGCACGAATAACTTAGCTGGTCATATAGGACACTAGAACCCAGGATTTAGACTCATAATAGTTTTTATCCGTACCTGAGACTTTCCTGAAAAGTTTTGCAAAAATGCAGCATTTTACCCCAGCTTTCCTACATGAGAGGGGAAAGTAGAGGCACAAGGGAATCCTATCAGTAAGCTCTGGCTTACAAGATGGAGAAAGGAGGGGACTGTTGATTTTATTTTGAGCTCATCTACTTTGCTATAGTTTTTGGACACATCTCTGCATGTTATCACTACGGTGAGGTGGGAGTCTGTTTTGTCACACCAAAATGACACTGTAAGATGTTTATTTCAGTATTGTGCAATCCTAAGCAGAGAGGCAATTCTGAAGTCCAAATCATGGTTACTATTTCTAGCACTGCGGGTTTCTAGCACATGGCTGTGAACCTTGGGTTTTACTGAATAATTTTTGGTGAAACTTCCTAGTGAGGCATTGTTAAGGACATGGCCCCTTTAACAAAGGACTGTTCAATTTGTTAACCACCTTTTCCTACTTGACCTCTTGTTTTGTGGTGCAAAAATTACACAAGCAGACCAGCAGACCGTTAGATGCTCATGCTGGTTCTTGGGTGTTTGTCTCAGTAACATATGTCTGCAACTAGGCAACCTAATGAGATGAGACTACACCTCACTGCCACCCCACAGTCAGATCTCTCCAGGGTCCCGCCCTTTGGGCAGCACACAGCAAGGTCTCGTCCAGCCCAGGGTGTTAGTAGCACAGGAAGCAGAGGGCACTGCTAATGCTAATGTACTAGTCACCGTGTGGCTTATGGTCACGGCCTCACCTACCTTTTGAGCCTGCACAGGCTGCAAGAGCAACAGGAAGCAGCCAAGGGTATATATATATATACATATATATATATGTATATGTATATATATATAGCCACACTGTGTTTATCCAAAGGTGCTGTTTTGCACAGATAATTATGAACTTTTTTACTGGGAGAGGACATGGCATCTGTCTTTTCCGCAGAGTGACTGGGGGTGCTTGTGAAATTAATCACTCCACCTGAGAAGGAAGAGGACAGTGCCCCTTTTTGCTTTCTTTATTTTCAAGGTGAACTGGGCTAGTTTGCTTTCTTTTCCAAAGGATTTCCGGATGTGTTCTGCCAAGGCCAAGAAAGGATGGGAAACAGCAATGGAAAAATGCAGAATTTCCATGAGCCTCTAAATACCACCATCTGGGAAATCATTCGTTCCATAGATTGCATTCCCTTGCAATGCATTAATTAGATGTTGCTTCCCCCTATTCTGTCTCTTCACACATAAAGAAGTACATCCCATCTGCTGTAACTTCAAAGGGTTTTAGGTCTCAGTCCCCCAAATCCTACCAAAGACAGTCAACAGAAGAACTTTGTCTTCAGTCCTCACTTCCCTTGCCATCCCCCACCTTCAGAGTATAGCCCTTCTCTACTACTTTGGAACTGGCAGTTGGTTCATCAATGTATTCTCAGGGCTGGGTCATGACTTTAGAGTTCTGATTTACCCTTTACCACACTGCTGTTCCCTGTTGAATAAACATGGAAATGAGTATTAGGAAGGGTGGAGTTCCTGAAATCTTCCCACTAGGTGGATGTGAAGGCTTCCTTTTGAAGTGCATGTTGGGTGACCTGGGGGAAATGGGGCAACATCTATGCCATTCCTCTGCAAAATGGGGATGATAATAACAGGGTTGTCAGGACCAGTGGAGAGAATATAAGTAAAGTTTTCAGCACAGCATGCACGTAAGTAAGGTGTGATGCAAGCTGGTCAAGGTCGGCTAATGAGAATATGAAAATCAGAGTAGAACACCGGAACACAAAGAACTCTGCAGGGACTTGATTTCAGGAATCTCAGAGTCTCTATGTCCTTAGACCTTTGGCTTGGCTCATCCAACATAGATGATCTTTGTGTTGTGAGGTTAGGGGTAGGCTGCTTCCATCCAGTTTACTCTATAAGAGGTAACCACTCAACAAATGGGACAATTACAAGTCTTGGTTTTTCCTATTCTGAAAAGATACTAAAGTTAAGGAGGAATTTTAAAAAACTAGGTATCTCATTAGGATAAATTTTCTGGAGCATGGTTTAGAGTTTTTCCAACCTCCCTATCCAGCCAGCCAGTGCCCAGGCTGGTTAGGGGTCCTCACTCTTGAAGCAGAACCAACTGCTTCTTGTGTCCATCTTTTGAAGGTGTCTATCCTGTACGCTTTCTATGTGGTACCAGGGGGCCAAAGGTAGTAAAACTACAGTGCAGTGCTAGTTGTTGCTGAGGAACCTGCTGGAGGGACCAGCCTTTCCCCATGGAAGCTCCACAAACCTCAGGCCTGATCCTTTCCTCATTCTCATCTCCTAGTTGTTTTGAGTCCCAAACCATTGCTCAATCTCATTACTGAAAGTCAAGCACACAGTGGCTGTGACCCAAGCCTGTGGCTGTGTGTGCCTGAGATTAAGACTTTTATCTGATCTCTGACAACTTGCATAGGAAATCCTGTTCCCGAACTCAGAGCCTGAGCCACAGGCTGCCAGGGTGCTTCCCTCCCACCTGCAAGATAAATCAGGACACCTGATATGCTAACACAGCTCATTGTTTATAAATATAATAAGCTCACTTCCTGCTACTCCATGCACCCCTCCCCCTACCAGGCTTCTTTTCTTTCGACACAAAGCATAATGAGGTCTCTGGGTGGAACTGGCTGGGTTTCCCCAGTATCCTCATCCATAGCAGGTCACCAAGTGGAGATGCCTGGCAGAAGGTGATCCCTGCACAGGAAACTCATGTGACTGGCCAGTCTTTGGGGTTTGTGCAGGAGCCAAGAGAGACTCAGGCTCTGTCAGCACTGGAGGCCCAAAGGGGAGGATCTCAGGTCCCTGACCCCAAGAACGCAGATAGAAGGACATGCATGCTCTCTGGGAGTTGAAGCTGAGGCTGAGGAGAGGTGTATTTTCTGTATTTCTTTCACACGTACACATGCACATATAACACACACACACACACACACAGAAATAGGTGTTAGTAGAATGTGGTTAGTTTTACTGGGTTTATTAGAGCTCTCAGCATGATGCAGGTGAAGGCTTACCTACTATTCAGGTACAGCTGATGATGCCTGTTTCCATTTTCAAGTGGAAAATGGAAACAGGAACCTCCCTGTGACTAAAGGAAGGAATCCCAAGACAGATTGCTGTGGGATCTGCCCTGACTAGACCCCTTTCCCGACGATTCCATTGCTTCCTTTACTACAAAACATGAGCAGGGCTGCTTTGTTAGTGAGTATACAAGTCTGCCTAGGAAGCTGTGAGTACTATACTGGAAAGGAAGGCAGAGAGATTGCCTCAGTTTACCTGAACTCACAGAGGCTTCAGGAATGAAAGGAGGAATGGAGAAACAAATGAAAGGGCACTAGTATCCAGCCACTAGTAAGAAAGGGAGGGCCAGGTCTAGATGAGACACAGTTGAGACCTCAGGGCTCTCACCCAGTGGGGCACACACTGAAGATATTTCTGGCTCTGGCGTTCTGGGAAATCTGTGACAGTCACTGAAATAATTCACTGAGGTTGAAGCCAGATCCTGCCACCTGAAGGGAAACTGGAAGTGCACTACCTCATAGTTTCTACTGTCCAAAAGGCCAAACAGGGTCACTCTACCTGCAGAGCACAGGAATGGGGTGAAGTTGGTTGCCTGAAGGAACATGTTGCCTTTGGGTCAGCAACTCCTGCTTCCTCTTAAAGCAGGCCCACTCTGCTGGAGAACCCCTGGAGAGAGCCACCTATTTTGTTTTGGTGTGCTTCAGCTTGTGAGGAAAATAAACTTGCTAGTCAGTATGGAACTGCGCAAAGGGAAGTGGGTCCTGAGAGGTAAGCTTTACTTCTGCCCAGTGTAGGACAGAGAAGAGAGCAGGAACGCTACTCTTCCTTCACCTTTAATCCTATGCTCCTCTTCTGAGGCAGACCAACAAGAAGCAAAACTAGTCCAGGCACGTGAGACAGGCGTCCCCTGTGTCTGAGATGGCCAGAGCCAGCCCCTGTGATGGGGGCTGTTGGGATGATTGTGCTCATACTGGCTTGTGTGAGTTTGTGAGAGCTGACTGCATGCCTCTCTCCCCAGCTCCTTTTCAGGCCTTCACATTTGTAGCCTGAAACTGAGCATGGAAAATGCTTTTACATCCTGGCTGTAGGTGAAGGACACGTGCTTGGTGAGCTGTTTCCTAAAAGCTAGGATGTAAGCCTGAGTGCTACTCAATCAAAGGGACCTACATTCATGCACTGAGAACTCAGGCTACAGAAGGCCAGGTTTGGAAGCTCATCTATCAGCCCTATTTATAACTACTACCATAGGCCTGAGCCTGGAATTTACCCAAATCTTGTCAGACTTGGTCAGGCTGAACAGTTGAAAGAAGGCGGGATCTGCTGAGATTAGCACCCAGGCATCCTAATTTATCTTTCTCTTTCTCCTGGGGACTTAAAGCAATCTTTAGTACATGCTTTTCTAATCTGCACACTATAAAAAATATAATACCAGCCACTATGGATTTAGGAGCTTGCCAGTATGGAATCAAGTACTTGGTGTAAGTTGGCTCATATAATTTCATTTTCATTCATAGCCTGATAAAATAATTTCTTCATTTTCTAGCACAGGAGTTTGGGAGTTACCCAGCTTAAAAGTGGCAGTGCTAAGATTTGAACTCAGATATGTCTGATTTGGAGGGTGTACTTTACATAGTCTAAGTTCTCTCCACTATAAGACATGCAACTTGTTGATAAATAATAATATTCTTGTTCCTTGAAAGTATATGCAGATATTAACTCTGGGTAGGACCTTTAGGCATAACACCATGGGCCCAGGGCTCCGAGGACCACCGTGCAGTCAGGAGTACCCGACCCAAGATAAAACAACCACCCTCCCCCGCAGAACACACTTCCTCTTCCCCCTCCTCTACCCAAACACGTCCCTCCCCTCTTTCAACCTCTACTTAGAACTTACTTCCTCCTTAGAGCTTTCTTTCATTAACCCCACCCAGTTTTGATCACTTCACCAACTTTGCTTCTCTTTAAATATTACACTCAAATCTATACTATATATTTTTTTGTTGTATGTTTATAGCTGGAGTCCTTTTGGGTTAACCCCATTAAGCAAGCCCTTGTCTTTCTCCTTTTCACTCTTCCTACTGTCCCTGACAATGAATCTTATCCATAGGAGGCCTCTTGGGGTTGACCTTCTTTGTCTGTGTCAATGACAGGTTCTTCCCTGTCAAAGCAGGGTGCAACAACTTTCTCCAAACTACCTCATCAGGTGACCCAGTATCTTCTGTTATGGCTAAAGAGGTCACTGGTGCAGGCCTTGGGAAGGAGGTCAGAAGAAATAGCCCAGGCCAGCTCAGGTCACTAAGGAACTCTTCTTTACAGCCTGGAGAGTTAAGGAAACTTCTTAGGACTTCCTTTGTCCTGTCTTGGACCAAACAAGGACTTGATGCTCTTTAAAGGAGGTTAAGCTTTCCTGTCATGTCCTTCCTGCTTCCTTCTCCTTCAGATTGGGGTGTAGTTGAAACTATGTAATAGAGTGGGAGTTTGGGGCTGGGTCTGAGTAGGTATCTTTCTGTTTAATCAGTGGCATTCTGAAAAGTGTGAAAACATAGGTGAGTAGGAGTGGGTGTTAGATGGGGAGGATGGGGCTGAGCTAGGAGTTGGGTCCTTGTCACAGGTTACTCTGCTTTCAAAGTTTCAGACTGGACTTAGAATAGGGGTTGGACCTTGGGTCTTCTGGAAGATGATACCAGTAATATGATAGTAACAGCTGGTCTGATTTGCATTAGGGGAGGCCAGCCTGTTTCAGACAGCTCAGCCGATTACAAGGAGGCTTTCCCAAGAGGGCTTCCCTGGTGGTCAGGGCCTCTCTCCTCCCATCGTCCTTTCCTGCCTTGTGCTTCCTCGCCTGTACCCCGAACATACCATAATTCCTCTCCACTGTAAAGACACAGTTGTAATCCTCACCCTCCTGCTTCTGTCCTTCTGACAAGTTACCATGCTTTCCTCCTGCATAGCGTACCACTTTTAGACTGGCACATACAGTTTTCACAAGACAGGTTTTTGTGGTTTGGGTTTTTTTCCTTCATAAGTTTGCAGCTGCTAGTTTTGAAACAACCAAAGACAAAGTCAAAAAGAGAGTGAGAGAGAAAGAAAAGCACAGATAATCAAAGGGATGAAATGATAACTTTCTGGAAATCATTTATTACATTCAAAAGGTCCACGTGGCAATCTTGTCCTAGTTTTGCCCTCTCTGCCAGGCTCCCAGGGGGGAAGGACTCCTGCCCACTTTTAAGAGTTGGTGGGTATTCACAGATGAATCATGAGGGGTGAAGACTTTTGGCAATGATCTGAGGGGACTAACGTACCGTCTGAATGTGTAGTGGTATGTCGACTCATGGACACACGGTGGGGACAGGGCAGACAGGAGGTGGGAGTGGCAGGAGGACCCTGTTTAATTTCTGAGTATCTTGGAGAGATTGTGTTCAAGCCCATCTAGGGACTACTTGGTGCATCTAAACCAAAGGATTTAGCAGGACACAGACTTAAGACAAGAGCAGGAGCCAGAAATAAACAAATATAGAAAAAACAACTCACAGCAAGGACTACCCCCACCCCCACATTCACTCGAATTCATGAAAGCTAATTATAGTTTTTATCTAAACTAAGAGAACACCTAGAGTCATAGGAGGGACCTCTAAACCTGGAGGTCTGTCAGGAAGGAAGCTCTCAGGCTTTTCTTCTGGGTGGATTTTGTGTGTTGTCTACTGGCTAATAATTCCACTTGAACCCATAATTCCCTGTGGGCCCAATAGGAGCACTTTTACTGGCAGGAGGAGGGAGAACAAGGAGAGATTACCAAGGCAAGGCAATGAGAAATGGTTGGGTCTCCACATCAGGCTGACCTTGACCCTGAAGAGCAGGGACATGCCTGGGCTCCTGGTGATCTCTGTTGCCACAAACCTTTCTTCATGCCTCACCCAGAACAGGGCACTCAGAGCCAAACCATTTAGTCATATTTCTCCTCACCCTATGTCTCTACTTGCCTTCCCTAAATGTACTGGTGGATCCTGGAGGGCTTGGGCTATGTTTTTATGCATGACTCAGCACCTGGATATGCTGCACTTAGTAGGTCCTTTGTAAATGCTTACATAGCTGGAGTCGTTGATTGTCATCTACTCTTAGAAAAGCATGTACTGATTTTCCTGCCATTCCAACATAAAATCCAAATTCTCTGTAGCCTGACTTTACAAAAAGCCCTTTAGGGTCAGGTCCTAACTGTTTTCCAGCTTTCCTGTCCAATCCCCTTGCTTGGGGTACTCCATTCTCACATTCATGTTTCACTTTCTCTGGAACATCTTGTCAGGTAAATTCTAAGTCATTTTGAAAACTATGTCCTTCAAAAAATATTTTTGAAATCACACAGACTTTAAAAAATCACAGTTCCCTGTTCTGTGTGATACTATCCCTGATGCTTTCAGTCCTATCCAGTTAGTTGTTCCTGTTGGTCTCTTGTGGCACTGCAATTATCATTGTGAAAATGCTTGCTGCTTTTTAGAGTGAGTATTCATTTATGTCTTCCTTATTTTATGTTTTCTTCAAGGGACTCAGAGTTAATCTAAAATAATCAATTACTGCACACTGCTCAGATATAGTAAGTGCTCAATAAATGTTTGTGATTGACTTCATGAAAGAAGAAATGATTCCGTTTACTGATATCTCTTGGAATCACAAGAAAGGTCTTCCTATATTTGTCCTCCACCTTTCCTTCTCTTTCCCACATGTGGCCACCTCCTGGAGCTCACCGCATATATGTATCAGGAACTTGGCTCTTTTATTTCCATTTCTGAAGTGGTTATATCTGTGACAAGTTCCATAAAATTAACCTCCAACCATTCCTGCTCACCAGACTCCTGGGTCTCAAATATTTGTAAAGATCTTTATTACCCAAAGTCACAACAGTCATCAAGATGATCCTACCTGGCTGACAATGTGCCTATCCACAATATCCTCCCATTAGTCCACAGGGATTTAACTTTTCTTTTGAATTATTTTGGCTTATCCTTCTTACACTACCTGATCCCCACTTGCTCTTCTGTTCTCTTTAACTGCTATGCTGTTGTTTTGGACTTGTATATAGTTGTCATGGATATTTTTCCTCCTGATTCTTTGGAGACACCACGGTTCACAATACTAGAGACATGGCCTGAATACAAAATGAGTAACTGTATGAGCTGTTCCTATACTGCCTTTCTGCTCACAGCATGGCTCCCCAGACTGTGGGTCTTCCCAAGGAAACTTTATACATCAGATTAATAGATGATCAAGCAATATTAGTTAGCAACATCTCAATGGTTATAGTCCCTGTTATGGAATAAAACTTCAATACTTTCCATGTTTATAGATCCACGTTGTTGCACTTGAAAAAGATAAGCTATTTGATCCCTTGTATTGTAAAAGATAAGCTATTTGATCCCTTGGTTCAGATATTGACAATAATTGTAAAATTCTCCCCAGCAAAGAAAGTCACTTCCCCTGGAGCCTGAGCAGGCACGTTCCTGAAGCTTGCTCCTACTGCCAGGGCCACACATAACAGTGGATGCCTCCCGCCAAAAAAAAAGAAGATTGGGATGCCCAGCATGAGGGTGAATTGTAGCTAAGAAGCCAGGGAGTTTCCTGGTGTCTACCATCACCAAAATTGATGCCCCAAGCCTATTCTGGTCGTGTTGCACCCCTAACATAGTGCCCCCTTCTCTGAGTTGGGCCTCTCTGAGAAGCAACCATTGCCAACTTCTCCTCTGCCTTCAGCTTCCCCTCCCCCTTCCCTGTCAAAACTCACCAGGTTTGTCTCATTCACAGGACTTTAATAAGCTAAGTTCATTTAGTAAGTGCAATCACTTAAGTCATGTCAAAGAATAACTTTTGCACTTTGACATCAAACTTCTGGAGGCCTCAAAGGAATGAGCTCATGGTGACCATTTCAGCAGA
>PVHY01000721.1:32724-59923 GCA_004024945.1 Uropsilus gracilis | reverse complement strand
CAGGAAATCCCAGTGTGCCAAGAGTAAACAGATCCCAGCCCCTAAAGGTTCAAGTTCATTTAGAAACTCTCTGACCGCAGGGGTCTGTGGGGCAGAGTGTTGAGCCCGGAGTGCTGGCTTGCTTGCTCCACTCTTAATGGCTGTTGCCGGGAGATGGTCTCTGGTGTCTGCAGCTCAGCACCTGGAAGATCTGTGAACTTGAACCAGGCTTCAGGGATGTCTAAGACAGGAGTCCAATGTCAATCACAAGATCAAGGATGACCAAGGATCTTTTATAACTTGGTAGGCATTTCCCCTCCAAATGTCTATCTAGATGCTTCAGTTTTATTTGCTTCCCTTTTTATTCCTTTAAGACTGAAGATCTTGTCTGTTTTTTCCTCTACCCTTTCCCTACCATCCAGCATAATGCCTGGAACAGGAAATGCTCACTTTGAATGAATGAGAGTCCAGGCATTAATGAAGAGCTGGCCTGTTCTTGCTCTCTGCAGGGCATCTCATAGGAGTGAGCCCAGAGAATTCTCACCCAGAGAGGAAAGACAGATGCTACCAAAGCAGCCAGGATTCCACTTTCCCAGTCAGTTGAGCAAGCTCAGGTTGGTAGGGGCTGGAGGAGATGAGCCGGGCTGGTGGTGGGGGTGAGCAGGGGTGAAGGCAGAGGGGCTCCTGCAGAGAGGTCTGCTCCCTCAGCAGACAAAGAGCCCTCAGAAATCTACCTTCCCACCTCTGCCACACACAGAGCAAGCTGACCCTGTTGCTGTGAGGGCCGGTGCCGGTGGCAGGCAGCTGCCCCAGGCCCTGAGTCATTGCTGTGATGGCAGAGTCTGACAATGGAAGAAAGGAGGCAACTCTTCTATTATCAGCAGTCTCTTTCCAAGTAAGTGTAAGTCAAACGCCTGTGCAGAATGAGACCTATGGCAGCAGGAAACTCAGCTTTGTGGGTGTCTGTGCTATCAGATCAAGCTCTGGGTTTGCCTACAAGCGGGTCTCAGAAGGGCTTCCATGGGGCTAACCCAAGGAGGTGTGCTCACACCCCCAACGCCTCCAGTCTTTTGGCTCAAGGGACTCTGTGACTTCTTTAACACCCTTTTTAGCATTTCATGTGGGTTTATTGCTAACACTTAAAATAGAATATTTATGAAAATGAAAAAGAAATGTCAAGCACTGTTACAAAATGCCATCCCAGGTCTAGAAGTTGGGGATGATAAGCTGGTGATATGTACTATGCAAAATCCAGCACTTAACATTCATTTAAGAGTTTACTGAACAACCATTTGTAGTAGTGATTGAAATAATGACAAAGGGTAGTGTCTATAATTTAAAATTTAGAGACTAAAAGGAGGTTACTGAACATATAATTCTGGTAATATATATAACAGCTCTCTCTCTCTCTCTCTATATATATATATATCAGCACATAAATATCTATATATTTGCATTAAAAATACTGGAAGAAAAAAATTTTAAAAGACTGAAAGAAAATACACCAAAATATCAATAGGTAGTTTTCTGGCTTGTGAGATCATGTGTGCTTTTATCTTTTCCTTTCATCATTTTCTCTTTTCTTTCCAAATTTTTTATAAGGGTAATGTATAATTGGGGAAAATATTATTTTTGAAAGTTCTTAAAAATATAAAAATACATTTGTTGAGTTAAAAAAAATGAAAAACACAGCAATCTAAAGCCAAGAAATAGAGAAAGGAAGAAGTAGAAGCACAAGCGTCTGAGCTGGTTAAAGGAGCAGACTCAGAGCATTGTGGGCTCTGTTGCCTGGCGCTGTGCTGTCTCTGGCTCTCTGAACTCCTTGCTCCCCTTGAGCATGTTGTTTGTTTCAGAGATGACAGTGCAGTGCTTTCATAGTGCCTTACTTCTCTACAGCACCTGTCTGCCTGCCGGGGCATGATGACTTCCTAGTTTGCTCCAGGACAGCAAGAGAGGCCCTGGAGCCAAACAAATGTGAGGAAAGTCCAGCTGAAGTCTCACTTGTCGCTCAAGAACTCCAATCCAACCTACCCCTGAAATCAGTCCTTCATCCTGTCTGCATGCAAAGCCTTGGCTGCCTTTGTGTAAAGCACTATTTGACAGTTAATTAGGAAGATGTCAGCAACTTCCAAAACCACATCTATCAGAAGCTGGTTGCCTTAGAATCCCAGGGGGAACCATTTTAAGGGATGCAAAATTAAATACATAAATGAAAACGCATATTTTGCAGATATGAGTACACAGATATGATTATATGTATATGTAGGTGCATGTGCAAATATACACACATGCACAAATCACGCATTTATGTGAGAAAATGGGACAATACATGCACACACACACGCATGCATTCGTACACCATTTTGTCCTAACAACATTATGAAATGGCATATTTTCTTCATCTAACTGATGAGGAAACTTAGGCACTAAGAGGTTAAGTCACAGGGCCGGAAGTGGCAGAGCTAGTCCTGCCTGTCTCCAGAGTCTCTCCACAAGAGCGCCTTTTCCCTCCAGCTCCGTGGTCCCGACCGGCTAGTAGTAGCAGTGAGCCCCGAGCTCCCTAATTACTGGGTTCAACTTGGCCTCTAGAATAACCATGACAAAATTTGTGGAAATGTTCGCAACAGCTCTTTACTTCCAGGTTCTGAGATCAGAAACGGAAGTTTCAAAATACCGAAAGTTCGTTTATGTTGAACATACTGCTTAGGCTAAAAGCAGGAAGTCCAAGAAAGCGTGAACTCATGAGATTTTTCAGCCCAATTTGGATCCACATCTGCACTTTTGGATTTTCCACTAAGTCCAACCTCAGCTGCTCTACGGTTTCTCCCATTTCACCAACTCCCCACCTACGTCCTGGGTATAGACAAATAATAAAATCTGTTGCTGTTAACTAAGATTTAGCCAGTGATTGGCAGAGTGGTGAGCTGGAACTAGCAACAGAGAGGAACAGTTGAAATCTGAAAAATACATAAGCATTTTTTCTGTGATGTTGAACAACAAAACCAAAGGAAAGAAAAGGCCTAAACAATAAGTCATCCAAATAACGGTCTCTGTTCTTGTCTCCAGGTGCAGGAAACAAGTGGAATGTAATCTTGCCACCTACTCCTTCCCTCCACAGACCTGGCCTCCCCATTGTTTGGCGGCAGCCCCAACTAAAAGAGGCGGGGTAAGTGACTGCACTCAGCAGCTCACTTGGGTTGCCAGCTTTCTGGGAGCAACAGAATGTTGGAGAAAATCATTTCTTAGCTTGACTTCCACCGTGTGCGGAGTTTTGCAGGGCAAGCCTCTCATGTTGAAGACAGCTAAACTGAGGCTAGAAAGAGCAAAACGACTTTTCAGGGACACATGTCTGATTGAAGACAGAAGCTGGGATCAGCAACAGTCTATGTTGCCTCCTTTCCATTATAATCATGGTCTGTCTACTGTCAACCAGTCAGTGAGTTAATAGTAATCGTAGAGTTTATAAATGGCAAAACAGAAAGTCAGCATCAGCCATTCAAGTTTTACACATTCTGGTTAGTATTAAACTTGATGTCACCTTTAATGTGAGTCCCTTTCCATTCCAAACAGTTTTCTGGGGATGTTATTCTTTATGAGGTTTCCCAGCAGAAAGGGTAAGAGGCTCCCGGGGATAATCTTTCGCTTTCAGCATCCTGGGCACCACTTTTGATGTCCCTTTGAGAACATCTGGAGACTTCAGGATAAAAAGATTCCAGGGTGTGTGTGAGACTCACACTTCTCTTGAACCGCAACACATCCTCTTAAGCACAATTCTGAATGGGCCACACCCAAGTTGGACAGGGCAGAGAACTGTGGGGCCACATTCAGTGCAGAGTACGGTGCACCTGAGACTTGTTTCACCTTGTAAACCTGCTCAACCTGCATGCCACGCTGATGTGGCAAGACACCCTTAGCAGCTGTTTGACTTTGAGTCAAACCTCTCTGGGTCTCAGTTTTCTTCCCATCAACTGGCAATTCCAAGAGATACCTGGTGGGTTGTAGTGGGAACTAACCAATGTAAAAGGGACATTATTAAAGTGCCCGGAGCACATATGACTATGGATTCCTCCCACTCTTCCCTGTGCCAAAGTGCCTCAGTGGTTAACCCAGAGGGCCTCAACGTCTTGGAAGCAGCGCCTTTAAACTCCAGAAGAACTTGCAGAATTTGCAAGAACAGTCTTCAGATGAATTTCCTACAGTTAACAATCATTAAATGTTGCCTTACAGCAAAACGCATTGAGTTAGCTTTCCTATGACAGAGCCTTCTGGGAAGCTGTGCTGGTGCATCAACCAGTTCACAGGTGCACATTCTTCTCTGGGTGCTCTGGCTGGTGGTGCACTTGGAGCAGAGATGAAGTGGGTCATCTCCCCCATTGCTCAAGTTGTTGTGGGAGGAAACGGGCCCTTCATGTGGTGGAATGGGGTTTCTCCTTAGAGCAGTCCGCTCCCCGGAAGTCAAGCCGGAGGGCAGAGGCTAGGCCACCACGGCATCCTTGTCCTCCCCACCTTGGAAAATTACACAGGGTGCTTCTTGACCAATGGCTGCTGGGCAGATGCCCAGCTGCTTTCTGACCTATCCTACCTCCTCAGAATGAAAAAACAATTGCTCGTGCCCAGGGTGACGAGCTTAGTCTTTCCTCTTTCTCCTCCCTGCCCTGGAAAAAAGTACAGGATCTGTAAACAAGTCATTAGATTCGAGATCCTACCCAATTTAGATTCTTTGTCTAAGTTTTCTCCAGAGTAAACTCGTGGTCACACCCACCCAAAGCAAGCAAAGCCCAGAGGAATGCAGAGCCCAGTGGCCAGGCTAACCACAGCTGACCCCATCGTGCCCAGGGCTCTAGGGCTCCCGGCTGGGAGGGGAGCACAGGAAGCCCAGGGAGCGCCGGCTTATTGGGAGAACAGTGCGCCTCGACAGGCAAAGGGCTAAGGTCTCGGACTAGGGGCTCAAGTCCCTAAAGTTGTTTCAATTTTGGAAATGCCTTTCCAAACTATCAAAAATCCAAAATCCACCTCCTTTGAAGTCTGGCAAGAAAACCCCCAAGATCAGCTTCTTTTTTATTCCTATACTTCCCGTACAGGCAGGCTTCTAGAAAACAGAGGTTGGAGAAAATGAAAGTCAATGCCAAATACTAACCAGACAGAAGAATAACTGCTTTTCCCCATACCCCCCCCCCACCTCCAGCTCTGGCATTATGGGCTGGGGAACTGGGCCCCTCTCCTGCTGCTGAAGATCTGTTTATTTTGCACTCCATAAAGGGAAACCAGGCCCTTTTCTGACATTTTGGCTTGGAGGGGGTGGGGAGAGAAGGAGGTCCAGAATTTAAACTCAAAACCAGATCAACTTCTCTAAATCTCCTGGTGCTTTTACTGTGACTCCTCAATGGGCCACATTGTATGAATCAGGCTTTTAAGTCTCCCAGCCCTATGCCTGCGTCGCTAACAGTCTCACCCCAATGAATGCCATAAACTGCAATGACCCCTTTTTGACTTTCAACCAGGCCAGTGGTCCCTCGACGAAATTAGGGACAGACTTAGGGACGGACAGACTCACAAGCCGGGACAGCTCCCCAGTCCCACAGCACAGCAGACTTGCTCTGCCCCCCCCAAGCCTGCCGGCAGGGAAATCTGAGTCCAGGCCCAAAACCTTGCTCTCCTGAGCGGACGGTGACTTCCTTTACACAATGAAACAGGGAATTTCCTTTGTCCTGAAAATATTCCACTTGGCATCCATGTTAGTCTTATCAGCGGGCCACAGTGCAGCGAGGAGAGCCCCCTGTGTTAAGGACCCAGGGGGTACCATGGCAAAATGTTTTCTTCGCTTTTTTCCTCTGCCTTGAATTCAAAGCATGACCTTTATCAGTGGAATTCCAACAGGTCATCTCTCAGATTCCCTGGTGGGGAAATAAAAGTAGCTCAGGCAAAGTCTATTGTTTCCATTTGAGAGGGTAGAAATGCTGTTTTCTCGCGACAGCATCCCCCAAAAGGAGGTGGGCGTGGGGATAAAGACCCTAGAAACTGTCTAAGAGTTGGGTGAGAATCAGGGCTTCCCTCCTGGCATCCACCCCTCCAAGTTCAAGGCCGGGTCTCCCCGAACACAATGGCTGCTTCAATATTTTCAATTCTTCACAGCAACTTTCACTGGTTTTTGCAAGTTATTTTCTATTTGGACAAGTTTGAAAATAAGTAATTTTTCTCCTTTAAATAACAGGAGAGCCCTACAGTTAGGAAAAGGGGTGGAGGCATGTGGGAATACCAGAAGGCCAAAAGAACTGCAAAAATAAACTTCTGCTAATGTTAACACTCTTGTATTCCAGGGCAGAAATAATTAATTGTATATGTGTAGTCACTTAGCAACCCCAAGCTCTTATTCTGAAAAGCTCAAAATATTGCACATATGTCATGAGCAAAGTCTTTGGGATCAGACAGACCCTGCTTAGCTGCCTAACTTTGGCAGGTCACTAGAGTTGTCTCCTCTCATTGGTAAAGAGTGGCTAATAACCTATGCACTGTGGTGGTACTGAGGTGCTAAAATACATTTAAGTGTTCAGGACAAGTGCCTGGCTTATTAGTGGCAGCCCAATGATGATGATTATTATTATTATTATTATTATTATTATTATTATTATTGATATAACTGATACATCTTGTTAAAGTTGGTTTAAAGTACTAAGGATATAAAAGGCACAATAATTCCAGAAAAGATTTAAAAGCCAGTTCTTGGCTTCTCTAGAATCTAAGATTAAAAAGTTTCTCTGAAATTCTAGCAAATACCAGATAGCATGCTTGTTCGGTAAGTGCTTTTTTTTTTTTTTTTTTTTGATATCTTGCAAAATACGTTTACAACCATCTTTATTACAACATCACTTTGAGGTTATCATAGGCAGAATCTCCTTATACTGCAGTTGAGGAAACCAATGTGTGAGGAGACTCAGGTCCTTGCCTCAGGACAGATAGCAGTTCATACCAAAGGCAGCAAACAGATCTTCCCCAGCTGACTTGCCAAAGAGCTGCCTTACTTTGTACCAAACTGTGACCAAGTGATTCTTCATGCTGGGATTTTCAAGGTGGGAGAAGACTTTTCAGAATCTTCTTGCTCTTGAAATTTTTGGATGTGTTGTCAATTACGTATGTGTCCTACGCACTCAGTAAAATCCTACCTGATAACCCCCTGAAAATAATTGCTTCTTGTCATATTCATTGCACTTGACTGACGTATAGAGCTGCTAAGAAAATGACTTATGGGCACACAGATAATGCCTGGAAGGACTATGGTTATAATGACTAAGCTTGTGACGTGCTTAATATAGCAATTTTAGAAACAATTTTGCAAAGAAGCAGTCACCTCATTCATTCATTCATTCATTCATTTCAACAGAGACTTACGGAAGATCTATTCTTTTTCAAGCTTACTCCGGTTTATCACTCAAGGTTCAATCTAAATGTCACTTCCTTAGGAAAACCTTTGACCTTAAGACTAGGTTAGGCTCTCAAATTATATGTTCTTGCAGCACCCTGCACTTCCCTTTTTACAGAACACTCTGCATTTGTAACAACTATCTAAATAGCTGTTCCCCTGTATGACTGTAAGTTCTCTCAAAGCAGGAGACTCACCAGTCTCCTGTGCTGCTGTATCCCAGCCCCAGTGCATAGATGTCTCTTAATAAATACAGGAAAATGTATCGGGTGCTGAGATTTCAAAGATAAATTGGCAATGTCTGCCCTAAAGGAGTTTATAGAGCACATAAAAAAACCCACCCATGGATGCTTAAAACAGAACAACAGAGGTAACTAAATTACCAGGTCACAGAATTGTATTCTACATGTACTTCCTCACCTATTCCAGTCTCAATATGAAAAGAACCAAGGAGGAAAACCTCAAACTAAAGAGAGATTTTTTTTTCTCAAAATGCTTGAGTCATAGAAATACTGAACCAATGATGAACTCTATATGTCATCAGCAAGAGACTATTAGAGGCTCTAATTGGGAATTCATTAGGGTTTGTGGGTTGATCTGTATTTTATCCTTTCTGGAGGGCAAATGTGAGTGAGAAGCAGACCACAATGGTTCATCACTCCTAAAATCATTATGCAGAATTAGACCACAGAGAACGTTGTCTTGTTTTCTCTGTGGTGTCTGCCCATCTCAGCTTTAAACAATTTAACTCAGAAATGCACACCACAGATTCAGTGCTAGACATCAGACTCACAGTCACAGTGACTTACCCCAAGTAAGTCTTCCAAAGCAAAAGCCATGAGTGATCTCTCTAAGGAGGACAGATTTCCCTCGGAAAAGGTTTGGGGTACTTTTCATAGTAATTCCAAACCACAGGCACAGTATGTCATATATTCCTATCATACATAGGCAGAGGCCACAAAGTGAGGAAAGAAATTACCTCCTGTCTTGGAGTTATAACACTTGGGTACACTTTAGCTGAGTGTACCACGGGATAGTACAAACCTAATGAATACTCCCTGGTGGGAAACTGGGGTTAAGAGATCATCAGTCCAGCTAGTTATTTGCTAAATCAAGTTGCTTTGTTCATATTTATACTGAGGGAGAAATCTTCCCACAACAAATTATAGGGATCTGGGCACTAGAAAAGTCAGCCATCTGTTAATAGGATAGAATCCTACACAAGGCAATCATATTATTCATGGCAACACAAAACATTAGAGCTGAAAATGATCTTTACAATAATTTTGGGTTGGAGATGAGAACAAAGGAGGGAGGGAATCAATGGTCTCCAACTGTAGTCCATAAAGGACTACAACAGGGCCTTGGTGGGAGTGTGTGGTGTGAATTTATTTTCCTAAAACATATACAATATTGTTTTCAATGCTGTCTCAATACAAACACATATATGCCTCATAAATAAATTCAAAGAATTTCATGCATAAAGTCAGTTTTTTTTTTTTTTACCTATGATGCAATTTATGGCATATAGATTCTCTTTGGTCAAGATCATTTTTCACTGAAGAAGCTTACAAGTCCATACCTCTCTTTTCACAAGGTGTATTTATAAAGGTATAAATAAAATGTATAAGACATACATTTTATTCTAATTTATAAATACCTCTATGCTAAATCCCAAATACCCCCATTTAACAGAATATTTGGACAAGAAGGGAAGAGAAAGCATTATATTCTTTGGTGATGAAATTCAGAGACTAAGAGCAATTTAGTTCCCAGTCAAACCAGCATTGGTAATACAGTACCTGGATAGTGCTGGGTATGTACCTTTCCCTTTTTTTGCTTTAATGTTAATCAGAAGCGTAAGTGGAAGTGTTGGTCTGACAAGACTTAACTGATTCAGATAAAAATAATTCATGTAAATATAACCTCTGCTGAATTCAGATTTTCAGACAATGTTTTGCTTGAACTGCATAGATTTACACCGCCCAATGTAGTAGTCACTAGTCATATGTGACTAAATAAATTTATAGTATTAAAAATTAAGTGATAGTAATTAAAAATGTTCCTTTTTGCACTCACCAGTCACACTTCAATGGCTCAGTAGTCACTTGAGTTACAGTAGATTGTGGCTATCATATTGAACGTGCAGAATAGCATGATGCTATCTTCACAGAAAGTTCTTTTAGACAGCTATACCCACTACTATAAAGACAATTTTCTTAATTTCCATTTTCCTTTACCTTATAAGGATAAGGAAGTTGAGAAGTACTGATGAAGTCTCCCAAAACTCTTGTCCTAAAACATGTGCAAGGGTCGTACCTATTGAGAAGCTTTCCATGCATCAATATTTGCAAAAGAGAGATGTTTGAGCATCCCACAGTCCAAGAAAATATTATTGCTCCCTTGTATGCAAATCACACTTAAAGTTTACAATTACTTCAAAGAGATTAGAAAGTGACACAATATTTCCAGATCTGTAAATATTTGGACAATAAATAGGACATTGTTAGGTTGACAAGGCTGTCCAGAAATTTTTCACAGTCCAACCTCCCAAAGATAGACTGTCATCAAGCAAAATGACTTTCCAGAAGGACCGCGTTTGTTTCCCTTGTGTGAGATGTTCTTGATTTGAAACAGTGTCAAGTGTATGGTGTGTCTAGATGCTCCCTGTTCTCTTTAACTTTACTCTGTGGTTTTGGTGTAGAAAAGCATAGAATGTTTCTTTAATTCAGCATTAAGATCTTGGTGGTCATATGTTTTCATAGGGAAAAAAATCTTAGCTAGATTGTAGTTCCTAAAGAACTACAAACCATTGTGTGAGCAGATTAATGTCAAGCCCAGGTACTTTGAAAGTCTAATTCTGCTGGCTTAGAAATACACCACAGATAAATAACTCAACACTTTCAGAAAGGAAAAAAAAAGGGGGGGGGGTTTGAGATGCTCTTCATCTTAATCCTAAATGTTTGGATGAACATTTTAAAATGAAAAGGGTTGGGGGTTGGGTGTGGGTAGCGAGAGTCAAATAGGGAGGAAGCAACAGACTGGGGTGTTTGGTGGTGGATGTGCTGTAGTAAAAACACCTAGGGAGATTCCATACCTCTAAAACACAAACAAAATATAAGCCAGTATTAACTCAATTTTTTTAAGGGTAAAAAATTAAACTGGAAAAAAATGCAGAGTCAACTTATTTGACTTTTATCACCTTATTTTTCTTTATCTTTTCATCATTTAGTTATTACTGAGTGGTAGAATTCAAGCAAATTTTCTTCACTTCACTGTGGTCATTTAATGGTATTTGGTGGGGTAACATACTGTATTAGGTGGAGTAATATTTAGTGGAGCAATGTAACATATTTGGTGAGGCAATTAGCACGGAAGACGGAGACTCAACCCTTCCGAAGATATTGATATGCATGAAGACAATAAAGACTATCTTTTCTCATTCCACAAGAGAAGTACCATTGTTATTCCTGATCTAAGCACCAGCAGAGAACCATGGCCAAGAGAAATTACTTCTTTAGTTCTGTTGTCCCTTCATATATACTTTCTTCAGTTAAATCTCTTAACAGCATCAGTACCTAAGTCAGGGGGAGTTCAGTTCTATGGTCACTCCCGGGTTGTGAGACTCATCTTTCTGGAAAAGAAAAATAAAACCAAGCATATAGATGGATTGAAATCTCTGAGTTAGTCCACCTTTGGGCTTGGTCTTATATACCCTTAACCCACTGCCACAAGGACCCTGAGATGGTAACAGAGGAGGCAACCCAGATGAATGAGTGGGCACAGCCAGAGGTGTCCAGTGTGTCAGAGGGACATTTAAAAACTGTTGGCAATGGAATGTTGAACATATGTGTTTCAAATTCTGGAGGGCTTTTGATTCTGGAAAGGCAGAGACAAACCTAAAAAAATACTGGGTAGTATAGATTGGACAGGAGAGTTTGTTTCTCTGGTGTTTTCAGTTTGACACAACTCTTTATCAGCAGCACAAGCCTGAAATTCCTGAAGCTGCACTCATATCCTGCCATCGGTTTTTACGTAAAACCCCCATTGATGGTGATGGAAGTCTCATGAGTAGAACAATGGCCGGATATGAGGGAGGGAAAGGAGGAATATGTGGTGTTTGGTCTGTACTGGTGCATTTATAGGGATATTGTCTATATGGTCAAAGAGATATGCGCAAGATATGCATCTGAATCCAAATAGATGAATTGAACCAAATGTTGCAAAAGTTACTGTAAAAGCCAGAAAAAAGCAATTCAATGGATTCACTTTGAACATTTATCTGCTACGTTCACATACTGACCTGGCTGAGAAAAATAACTGAGATCACTATTATTCACAAGATACTTCATAATCATAAAATACTTTTACCTCCACGTTTTCTTTGACTCTTGTAATTAGGTGTCAGACAAGAATAAAACTTAACATTACATGTGATTACCATCATCACTATGCTTATTTTACAAATAGGAAAAGGGAAGATCAGAGAAGTTAGCATTTGGCCCAAGATCACACAGCTAATAAGTTGGATTGCCAGATTTTACACTAAATTGCACTGGTTTTCATGACACCAGCCTGCCACTGTCACAGCAATTTGCAAAAACACTCCAGCTTTTTGCTGTCAGGTTTTATAAATTTTTTGTGTCATCTTCTTAGGCAAGATATAGCTCACACAGCACACAACATTACCGCCTTGCATTGTATGAAAACAGAATTATGTTTTGTAACTCTGGTTGACTGGATATGGCTAAGCAACCTCTGACAAAAAGGAGGGAAGGAGGAATTTCTCTTTAGTAAAAAAAGTCAAGTAGGGCTCAGACATGGATATAGTATGTTATTTACACTTGACAAGCGCAATCCTGTCATGACCCAATAGCCAAATTGCAGCAGTTAATTAACACTTAACAATTCTATAAGAAACTCAAGCAATCCATCACTCCAGTTCTACCAAATTCATGGCAGAAGGCTGTAGTATTACTGGACTGATTTCTTTGGGAGAAGGGAAAAGCTGCAGTTAAGATGGGAAGAGTAACTTGTGAAATGTACTCCAGGCAGCCCATGACAGAACTTGGATGATCCCCACTCAGGATCCACTGGGGCACTGCAGCATGACACATACTCAGAATATAGGGCCTCTCCCAAGGGAGTGTGCCATTGCCTTGTCAGTGTCTTCTACAGGTAGTGCATTTTGTGTACCCAGGTACGTCCATCAAACGTTTTTAACAATGATGTGAAAGGAGGTAGAGAATGAGAACTGACAACTTGTCGATGCCACTGGCAGCAGGTAAGGGAACTTTTACGTTTCGGGTAACACCACTTTCAGAGCACCTGTGTCTGGAGTGACCACCCCCCCATTCTGTGATGACTACATCCACACACCCATGCCCATTGATACCTCTATTTTTCACAGTACATGCATCATCTCCCTCATTCCCCTGTAACTGTGCTTTTTTCTGAACACCAGTCGAACATTCTCTCCTGTTTCCAATTATTTTTAACAATTAAGCATGCAAATGTCTGAGTAACATTTATTAAACTTCTGTAGACTTTTAGGAGGGAGGGAAAAAAAAGATGAACAAACAAGAATCAGAATCATCAAAGAGCTCTTACAAAACCAGAATTTTGAGCTTTTAATTGGAAGTGAATCAGAAACAGGCATATGAAATTTCCCATGAAATACACACAAGGCTTAAAAATTTCTTAAAGGGGTACTTTAGGCAGAAAAGAGTCTGGGTTATAACCAATCCAAACTGATGGGAAGAAATGATTAATTCCTATGAGCTCCAAAAATGGCCCCACTGCTAAGGCATAGCTTATCCACAGAACTTCTGGAGGCAAAATGTGGGCAGGCAGGGAGGGGTGACCTTGATATTCTTTTACCATTCTATAGACCCTATAAGTATACAAAAATCCACTCTCAAGAAGGGATAGCTTAGAGGTCCGAGTATCCAGAGCAGCAAATCCACAGGCCTGGATGCCTTCCCTGAGGCATCCTGGGAAAATTCTCCACATGCCAACTTCCTAAACAACATTTCCAGAAAAGCAATCTGCACTTTCTCCCTCCCCAGTCTAGAAAAATGCCAAATTTACAGGTGACCTCAAGTCCCTGACTCCTAAGGAAATCTATGTTGCACCAAAGACCCTATTTGAGCCAGATGACATAAATATGCTCTTATTGGGGGTAAAGGCCAAGTCAGTAGATGGCCCTGTGCACTCAGCAGTATCAGGCCTGGGAGAAGGGTGTGAGAGAACACAAGGATCTTTGCTCTAGCTTTCTTGGCTCCCCATAGCCTTGAGTACAGGGTTGGTAACAGACTTGGGGCAAATAAGATCTCACACGCATATGGAGAGGTGCAGTCACCCCACCTGTCCCTGTGGCAACATTAAAACAGGTTATGTAAAACCCAGCACACAAGCACACCCATACCCTCTTCATGTACTCCTTATGCTTCAGGAATATTGTGGTAATATTCCTCTTTGAGGATATTGCTTCAGCTCTTTTTCCATGGAGGGGTAATAACATTCAACACTTGGGAGAAATCACTATGAACTAACCGTGGTGTATTCACCACCACCCCCACCCCCCCACGCCCCGGTGTCAGAAGTATGTCTCTTCTTTTTGGGAGGCTGTACTTCACTTTCTATTGTCACCCATTCCAAAACAGAGATGACTGGAAAGAAAAAAATGCTGCTTTAGTATCTTTTGGTGGCTATGTGGCCGCTTGGCTGCCTAGTTGGTTCCTACAGAAAAAACTGCACTCCCGTGTTACTCTGACAATGACTGGGAAGTAAGGCCAGGTGAGCCAAGAAAGTGAGGTTTGTGGATTCCAAGAATCTCAATATCTTTGCATCTGAAAACACCTTTGCAATGTGTCAATTGAGAGCATGAATCCTTGGTTTTGCTTCCAGTATTCTAGCCCAGTTCTGATCTTTAGACACATCCCTCTTAAATACTCAGTCGCCTCACATAGGCAGTGACTTCTTATGTTCTAAGAGATTTGAGAGGAGCCACAGGTTGGCAGCTTGTAGTACTCAATCTTGGAGCTAAGACATACAAGCTATACTCACTCTGCTAGTGGTGTTTCCTCATTAGTCTGGGTCATGCCTAAAGGTCCCTGGATAATAAAGTGAAGAGCGGGGCGAGGTGGAGCCTCAGAAGTGGGGGGTGTCAAGTTAATGCTGAGGCCATGTGGTGAGGAGTGGAATGATATACTCTATGCAAAAGAATGAAACACATTTATCAAAGCTTCTGGAATTCTCCAATTAACTACATCATTCTTTGAAGATTTTTTTTTTTTTTTTGAGACTAGGTCTTTCTATGTTGCCCGGGGTAGTCCTGATCCCACGGACTCAAGCGATCCCTAATCTCAGCCTCTCAGATAGCTGGGATTACAGGCGCCTGCCACCGTACCCAGCTGCTTTTTTGAGACCAGGTCTTGCTGTGTTGCCCAGGGTGGTCTCGAACCCAGGAACTCAAGAGATCCCTGACCTCTTTGCCTCCCAGTGCTTGGATCACAGATGCGCACCACCACGCCTGGCCTATTTGGGGATGTTTTGATGCTTCTTTTCTTACATGTTGTGTTTCTAGATATAGAACTTTAAACACATATAGTTTGAAATTTCTAAATAAAAGAATTTCTTTACTAACCCACCATGTTAGTTAGGGTAACAGGAGAGTTGCCCCCATATAGAGAGAGGTATCCCAAGTAACTGGTGCAGGTGTATGTGTATGGGATAGTGGTGGGGATGCTCACTTGGTATTGGTAAGGAGAATGGATTAATTTTTCCTCTTTGAATAAAATCAAATTACAAGCTGGATGAGTTCAAGTGACTCACTGACCCCTGATGATTGCACATGGGTGCCATCAGAAATATGCTGTGCAAATATGGAAAAATGCAAAGGTGGGTACTTGACTTTCAGGCATACACATTGCAAATGAAAATGTTTAAATAATAGGTTCTTGAATGCTAGCTCATGTTTGGTCCAAAGGATCCTTGAAGCTATAGTTTTCTTTGTTCTACCAAAGGAAAAAGGAAATACATCAGGAAGCTGGACCAGTCCACAGGAAGCCTCACTTGGGCTGATAAAAGGAACTGATGTGAGGTGGCTGTGGGTGCAGTTATAAGTCAATCAGCCTTGAAATAACAAGAAATGCTATTCAGGAGAAACTGGAGCCTGGAGTTAGCCTTTCTCAATGATTTCCTTTTAATCTTGCAAAACATTCCCTTCTTTGTGCTTTTTTTATAATCCTCTCCAAATTTTTTTTAAGTGTATATAGTTTGTGTGTGTATAAGTGGACTAGAATGTAAAAGAAAGCAAGAATCAGAGAAAGAGAGGCAAACAGAGAAAGGGGGAGTAGAAAGAAGAGAAAGCAGTGTCAAAGAACTAAATAAGAGTTATTCTCTATAGAGTCACATAGAAAACTTTTTCTTTTTATCATCTCTTTAATTCACTAAAGTAAAACTGAGCCTACTGTTTTCAGCTTTTTTTTGCTAGCTCTCTAGTACACCTTATGACAAAGTCAACTCTTACCTGAAATTTATGAGGTTTAGGCCTCGATGAAGTATAGTAGAGAACTGAGCAATGAAAGATGATTGTGGACTGTAAGGGGTGGGTGGATGGGGACAGATAAATCACTTAAAAAACAGACCAAACAACAAAACCCACATGATCCTCAATAGATGCTTTAGATTTAGAGCCTAATCTACATGGATGTGCATGTGTCAATGACTGACACACCACAGCAGTCAAGTTTTAGCAACCTTGGAAGCAAGCAGGATTAGTCTCCAATTATTGCTTTACCACTCTCCACTTGTAGGACCTTGAGTCAGTGACATGACCTCTCTAAAATGAACATTCTCTATATATCACAAAATTGTTACAGGGACAAGTGTAAGTGGTTTTAAGGTTATGTTATTTGTCTAATGTCACACAGGTGAAGTCAGACGAAGTTAAAAACAGATATTAGAATACAGTAAGATTTAGATAAAATGCTTGTTTTTTTTTCTTCTCTTCTTATGACTATGATTGATCTTTCTGTTATTCTCCCTTAAAAGGTGAGTGAATCTCTTGTTCTTAGGTGAGAATGGGGACCCTAAGTAAGACCTTATAGGACCAAGGGGGCCCAGGCTAAATGGTGGGTGATACAGTTTCAAACTGAATTGGGGCCTTTCTGGGTTGACTGTGTTTGCCCGTAGCAAAGCACCACTTCCTGTTTTAAGAAGAAGAAAAAAAGCCATCCAGAAACTCATTAAGAAGCTCAAAATTTTTCTTGGACATCAAATAAGTTCTCAAAATATTGTTTTTTTTTTTAAGAGTTAAGAGTAAATGAATAAAAACCAGATAAATTCAATTTCCCTTCTATGAAACAGGTTTTTTGTTGTTGTTACTGCTGTTTTTTTGTGTTTTTTCTTTTTTTTTTTCAAAGTCCAGAGGAAAGGCACTTGGGGCCAAATGGGTTTTGGGTTTTAAATGAGACTGAGTTTTTGGAAAAGGCTCTAAGACCCCAAAGTAGAGTCAGGCCCTATTCTTAGTTTACATTAATGCAAAAGGATTAGCACAGCTCCAGTGTCACTTGCTAATGGAAACAACCAGCTCACAGAAAGTCACCAGCATCACCCCAAAGCCCCAACTTTAACTGCTGGTCTTGAAGATCAGCTATCATTTCGCCCTGGGATGGCAGCAGAATGGCATGTGGACACAAGGTGTAGGAAAAACTCAGCTATCCATGCCCCCAATAAGAAATGTCTTTATAACCTGCTTAGGACTAAGTCTTATGAACATGGGAGCTAAAGAGCAAATTTTAAAATCATACCTCCATTTTATACACACAAAAAAATCTTTCATGTGATAAGCTGCACATGAATTCTGAAGAAGGGAAGAAATTTGCCTGAGTTCTTGTAGCATTTTGGGATAGAAATCAAATCCCCATGTCCTAGAACTGGAACTTTTCTGTCTGTATTTACTACAGAAATCAGAAATCAGAAGAAGGCTAGAAAATCAGAGAAACCTAGAGTTTCAGAGAAACCTAGAGGTCTGCAAGAATCAAACAGGAATCTTGCTGAGTTCTGTTCCTGGCAGTATTCAACTTTTGATGGAATACGTAATTGAGTAAAAATTAAGTGCTAAATGCCTAAAGATAAAATGACTCAGGAGTGAGAATTTCAACCTTAATAAATACGTTTATATAGTTTGTCATATTCACTCCAAGATATAATATCGACTTTTCAGATGAAAACCTGGGATCTACAGATTTGACACCCAGTTTGTTTTCTCCAAACCTCCATTTCTGATGGTCCCTTTCTTTCTCACATCAGTTCTCTAAATTATAAAAGTTATCTATATGCATGACCAAAAATCAAGTATTAAAGCATGAATGCACTGGCAGAGAGAAAAATCAAATACCACAGAAATTTTAGTGTGAAAAGTAAAAGTCAATTCTGTCTGCCCAGAGGCAACCACTATTAATAGTTTCTTGCATATCCTCCCAGAAATTGTCTATGTAAAAATAATCATACATGTGTGTGTTTTCCATTGTTTCTTTTACAGAAATAGGACCATACATTTGGAACTTGCTTTTTTTCCATGAACAAGTTGGAGAACTTTCTAAACTCTTGTATAGAGACAATTGAGTTTAACTATTTAACCTGGTATTTTCTAATATGACTCCTCCATGATTTATTTATCCAGTCCCCATTGATGGCTGTATAGATTTGTTCCATTTTTTTTTTTTGCCCCAATAGCCATCTTACACATCAGTGTTCATGCACATGCTTGAGAGTCTTTTCATAATATTGGCCACTTATATTTATTTTTCTAGCATTATCTATTCACAATATTTTGCCTATTTTTCTGCTAAGTGGTCTATCTCTTCCTAATTGTTTTGTAAAGCCTTTGTGTATTGAAACATTTGTTCTGTTTTTTTATATGAGAAATCTTTTTTCTTAATTTCTCATTTATCTTTTTTGCTTTACTTCTAGCATTTTTCTCTATATTAAAAATATAAATAGAGGAACTAAAGCTGAAAAAAGAAGGTGTTTACTTAACTGAGCCCTGGTTTTCCAAAAATATTCATACAATGGACTAGCATCACCAGGAGTGAGGAGACAGTAGAAGCTATGAAGTGGGAACATGTACTTGCATTTTCTTACAAGAACAAGTCGAAGATAAATATTTCTCCCAATCAACTTCTCTTGTGATTTTTCATTAATCTGAACTCAAAATCAATAATTTATTGAATATACTCCCAGAAATAAGAAGAAACCTAGAAAATCAGAGAAACCTAGAGGTCTGCAAGAATAGATAGGTAACTTGCTGAGTTTTGTTCCTGGCATTATTCAACTTGATGGAATAAATAATTGAATAAGTAAAAATTAAGTGCTAAATGCCTAAAGATAAAATGACTCAGCAGGAGTAAGAATTTTGATCTTAATAAATGTGCTTATATAGATTATAATAGTGACTTTAAGACAACTCTTGACCTGAGTAGTTTTATGTTTGCTTGTTTTCACATTTCTGCTACATGGACAATACTATAAAATCATTTACTTTCAGACTTCTTCATCTGTAAAATCAGTGACCATCCATACAGTCAGATTGAACAACTGCTACTGGAATGCTGGATTTCAGTAGACATGTGAAACCCACACGTGTCTAGAAATTCAAGGTTAAAGCTCCCATGACACCTGTAATTCTGGTCCCTTGAATGTGTGCACTGAGATGTGACATGAGATCTTTTATTACTGTGGACACAGCACCGTTCGAGTCAATGGACCCTGCTGTTGGGAAAGCATTTCAGTTTTCAAGTCTGCATTGCATGGAGATGGCTTAAAAACAGTACATACTCTGGGGTTTTGCTCATGAAACTAAATGGCGGGCACATTGCCTGCCGATGAGAAAATACCTTACATATTTCAGTGTTTTGGTTCATTTTTGTAGTAGAAGCAATTCTGAAACTACTGCAGATTTGACCTGCACTGTCTGAAAATGCATCTGAACACTTAATCTCTGACCCTGCTCAGAATGATGGTGATAATTCGCAGGGATTTTTGGTTTGCTTGAGTGAAATGTCAATATTTCTAAGTGAAGTGATGAACTCAGTTGACCTAGGAAAGTATGTCGCACCTGTTTACAAGTCCATAGCAATCTGATTTGGGTCTCCAAGAAACAAACCTACCTCTTTGACTCTTCTCAATGATACTATGACGATCCATTCTCAAATGGAACTAAGTTGTAATCCAAGAGAAATGGCTCAGTTGTTTTTGTTTTCTTTTTTTTTTTTTTGAAACTAGGTGTCACTATTTTTGCCCATGGAACTGTAGGCTCACGTTGCCCGGGGTACCACGGACTCGCAACCCCCAGCCTCAGCTTCCCAGGTCGCTGGGATTACAGATGCGCGCCACCTCGTCCAGCTATTTTTTTGGAACTAGGTCTCACTGTGTTGCCCCAAGTGGGACTCGAACCGCGATCCCTAGGCCCAGCCACTTCATAGGCTAAAGCTTACAGGAGAGATGGCTCAGTTGAAAAGACAATCGTGGTGAAATCTCCAAGAAACATACATTTAGAGGAGTAAAAAAGATCAGCATATTTTTATGCTATCTAGTAAGAGAGTTTTTCTCTCACTAGATACTCCATGCTTAGTAAACAGATAATCCCATACTCCAGGCTTCGTAAACAGATTTCTCTAAAGACAGCTCCAAGTGTGACCTGGTAGCCTGAATCTGCCATGGTTTTTCAATCCTGACTGCTGTTCACTTCTGTGACTTCTGATGGACCATTCCCACCTTCACTCCCAAGGCGTAGGAGAACAACGGGAAAGATCTAGTTTCTAAGAACTTTATAGAAGCTTTATAGATCAACCCACTCGTAAATTGTGTTAAGTCCTCCTTTCTATAGATACATGACTAAAAATCTTATAAAAGCATAATTCGGTTCCTACTGATATTTCCATGCCTGCCTTTTCCTCATACAACTCCTATCAGAGTACTCTACTTTCCTATCAAAACGTTGAACCCTATCTTCCTGGGAAGGCACTTTTCATCCTTTAAAGCCAAGGTCCAGATCCACCAAGAGGCAGTATGGCTGTCTTGTTTAGAAAAAGTATTCCAGAATAAGAAACTCTCGAAACCCAACTCTGTCTTACTTCTTGAAACTTTAATTTCACCCATGTAAATGATGTTGTGATGATATTATTTCTCATAAAGCTGTTGTGAAGATTAAATGCAATGGTTTATGTTAAAGTACCTTGGAAACATGAGGGACTATATGAATAACTATTGTTACTGACTCTTTCTCTGAAACTGTTCTTTCTTTCCTTAAAACCGACATAACCCTTACTGTTTTCCATTTTGCACACACACATGCACATACCCTCCACCTCAACACCCATACACACAGCTCATCCTTCTGCTGGGTATATAGGGCAGTGTTCCTACTACCACCAGAGTTGTACTATGACAGCACTGAGTGACTTTGCCCAGTCCCTGCACAACCATCATGCATTGGACCTTACTGACGTATGATGCCAATGAGACTGTGTTTACTGAATTCCATGAGATCAGCTAGCTTTATACAGACTTCCATGGAAGTCTGTATATTTCTACAACATTGACCTCAAGAATGATAGTGTGAGGACAAAGTAACCCCATTGCTTCTGAGGAAACATCTCACAGTGCACAGGTGGGTTGTAATGCCATTAGTAGCAAAATTAGAGTGATATTGCCTCACAGTGTCATCCCACTGATAAATAATTCATGAATGGGATGAATAAATAGATATAAATCATTAAAACAACAGAATATAAAAGAGATTGTGATCTTCAGCAGAGGAAAAAACACCTATACAGTTCTGAGATCTAAAATAGCTACATGGCTGGTCAATGATTTTGTGTACCTATATGTGTGTGTGTGTGTGCATGCAAAGGGTTAGTTTTGTCTAACCTTTTCAATATGTCATAAAACAACAAGAATTGAGGCTACTGGGGGTGTGGGGAATACCCTGGAGTGGGGACGAAATGGATGGTGGTTGAGGATTATGGGTGTCTTGGTGTGTAGGGGGTGCTGCATCTGAGGGAGTGTGTTCCTATGTTACTGGATCACACACAGAGCTGTGAGCTAGTTACTTCAATAAAATAGATAAAAATGCAAATGAAAATCGTATCATCAAAATAACAACAACAAAAGCAAGCAAAGAATAGGCTTAGCAAGACTATTCTGGCACAGGACAAAAGAAAGTCATGTTATTTGAGACAAAAGGATTGATCTCTATCTACATAAAGTAGCTGCTTTTGTAAAATGAATAAAAAATAGTAATTTTTCCATTCTAACCTTAGATTAAAATGTTTATAATCTAAAAATCTCTCTATCAAATTTCAGATAGAATGACACTTCTCCCAGAGAAGACTAGAATTTTGCCAATACCTAAAGGGATGACATATATCAGGATATTTTCTGGAGTAGGATAAAGGCCTCATATTCATTCAAAATTCTTCCTGGTGGCATAGTTCCCCACATTTTCTTTTCTTTTTCTTTTCTTTTTTTTTTGGCCAGGGCAATTCAGTGCTAGTGGTAGAATAATGTTATATTTCTAAAAATTCAGCTTAGTTAAAATCAATCATTTCTTAAAGCCAAGTTGACTGGTTGACCCCAAACTGAATGAGACCTCAGAATCTTACATTTTATTTAATGAGATTGTTATTCAATATTTACTTACTACACAATCTGGAAGGTCAGTCTACATGTTTTAGTGCATCTAAAGACATTTTATTTAAATAATTAAACATTCAATTATAAAAAGAATTAAAAAAACAAATTTAGCCTAACTGCCTTTGTCTGTAGAGGGGTATAACAACTGTTTTCATAAAATACAACATTTTTGTTGTCTCCCTGTAACAGAGAGCTTGCTTATAAATGAGAAAAGGAATTCTTTTAGGAAATAGTTAATATCCTACCCTAAAATTTAATTTTTTAAGTATGAAAATATTATTTGATGGTAGTAATACATTTTTCATGCAATAATAAAGTGCTTCAGTTCAGAGTATCAGATACTTCATGAAATTTCTCTTTAAAAGGCATTTCTATCTCTGTCTCTTATTCACACACACATAGACATACCAGGTCTAGAATTTCATCATTCACAATAATCTAATAAAAGCAGAAGAAATCATAATGGTTTTAGTGGAAAGAACACTGGCCTGCGAATTAGAAGCTTTCTTATTTTGGTTTCATTCAACATGTCTGCATCTTTTCTATTTCTCATGTTTGCATTGAATCAAGCTTCTTTGGAGAAATGACTAGATTCAATTGAAGCCTGCCTAGAAACTCAGCCAGTAGTTGTGTGATCTTGGTTAATTCATTAAACAACTCTGGCCTCAGTTTCTCCAGTGTGATTATAGAGTTAAATAATTCTGAGTGATCAACCTGCAAATTTGAAGTTGAATAATAGGAGAAATAGAAGGAAGTTTTTGGAGAAATTATTCACAAACAAAACGAATTTAACATTTGCTAATTGATTATTTGAGGGAAGCAAGTCTGTATAGCCATGGGGATAAAGAAATTAAGTTTATCCTGCCTGGAATTCTTGAAAATCTGAGTAATACGAAGGTTAAAAGGTAGGAGAGTGGAAGGGATTCACCCTTCAAAATGAAGGCGGCACCATTTTTCAAAGACAGAAATCAAGTCAATAATATTCCTCACTCTGCTTCTCTCTACTTCCCTGGGTAAGATCTTGAAATTTCCCAACTAGCACTGCTTTGCCAGGAATCTGCCTTTCTGGGCCAGTCTGATGCAAGCATTCTCTGTTGGTCTTCAGATGCCCCCACTCAGCTTTTTGTCTTGCCTTGCTCATCCCTCGGTTACTGGCTGTGCTCCTGCACCTTGCAGAAGTATAAGGTGACAACTCATTGTTCAAGTGTCATGTTGTCTGAGGCTAACCAACCTGGCTAATGTAATTCCAGAACTTTATATCCTCTAAACTGCTTTTATGTTTTTCAGAAGATGTATCATCCTCAGACACAGAGTGATTTTATTTGTCTGTTGTCTCAACTAGAATATAAATTCCTACAGTTTCCATCCCAGCTTTATGCTCCATGCATCAAGAAGAGCTAAAGGACATCATAGACCCATCATCAATATTTGTTGAATTAATGAAAGAAAATTATTATGGTAAATCCAGGCCTGTGATCTAACTTTCTGACCAATCAATCCCCACAAGAGAAATTCAACTAGTGTGCATTCAACTAAGTAACAGGCTTTATTTACCATGATTTAAAGCAAAGAGGATATATGGTCCCATTTTAGAGATAAGAATATTGAGACCCAAGGAGCTAAATCCTTTGTTGTGGGCCACAGAACAAATAAAGAGCAGACCTGAGAATGAACCCAGATTCTCTGACTTCAAGTTGTCTGTTCATTTCTAATTCATCCACCCTGTCTGCATCTTTTCTGTTTCCCCATCCTTTAAGGTACCGTGTGCAATGAATCAAGCTTTCATGGATGAAATAATCTGATTCAGTAGCAGGCTGCCGAGAACTTAGATGTAGTTTTTGAAACCAGGTCATTTCTTAAAGCAGCAGCTAGTATCACGTGCTTTCAAGACTGATAATATCAATGTGGGGAGCAGGGGTGGAGTGGCATGTTGTTTAATATTGCAGGTTAACTTGGCTGGCAAAAGAAGAGTAGATTAACCCCACAAACTTTGTTGCTCTCAACATGATGCTCAGAGCTTCTCAGGAGACATTCTTAGACAGGAGAAGAAAACATAACACAGGACCTATCATAATAAGTGCAACATGATTGAGATTTTTAATCAAACAGAATTATGCAAATTATGCACAAAATAAAGGGTTTCTGGAAAAAACTCAGACTTCCTGACTTCCTGGACCAAATACCCACTGAGTGATGACATACAAAGTGTATTAAAATGTAAATGTGTCTTCTACTGGAGAAGAAACATGCAAGTGCATAAAAATCATACTCCAGAATCACTCAAAGATGATTTTCCATGGCCCACAAATCTATCATGGGTCTGAAAGATCTGTGCCTGCAAGGTAAATATACCCACAGTGTCCTCAGATGCCCATCAGCCTTGGATTGGATTTTGTGGACATGTAGGTAAGTGTTCTTGTAAGAGTGGATGCATCTAGCGTCTGAAAGTTGGGGAGGCATGGAAATACATGCCTGTAGAGGTAACGCGGTTCCACTGTTTCATTTTCACAATGATTTTGAAGTTCAAACAGGTTTAATCGAACGGTGCATTCTCATGGAACCCAGAAGTCAGTTTGGCCTCTCTATCCACTGTCCTCTCCAAATGGTGTTTAAACTGTTTTGGTTGTGGGGTCTGGGAACCCCAAAACCTAAAGGTCACAGGTGAACAGGAAGCTGTGGTTTTCACACAACTTAAATACAAATTATACACTGAAGACAAATCCTTCAGAACTTTGGGGACCCATAATGGTTTGACAAGGCCTTGTTCTGTGCTTGGTTCTGCATCATGACCAGAAAAGCTGGAAGAGAGTCAAGGGTGCCCCGGATGGGGGGGGGGCGGTTGGAGGGACTCAGAGGTTCCCATTGCCACCAACATGAAAAAGAAGAACTTCATTCCCATTCATGGCATGAAGCGGCACTTCTGCCAGGTCCTGGGGTAAGCCTGTCCTCGCTGCCTGTCATACCAATCCCTGTGTGTATCTACAGAGGTTAGCACATCCTGGGTACACAGACCACAGCTTCCTCCCTCTGCTCATGGCCTGTGCTTAGAGTTCTGAGCATCGTGGAGATATTGCTTCACTTCTCCTTAGGGTGTCCACATCAAGACCTTGCTTGGAGCCATCTTACCACCCTTCCGGATGGGAGGGGACCCTTCTGGGTAAGTGGTAAGTGTCCTAATGAGGGGCAGTTTTCTAGAATGGAATGCTTTATTATTTAGATAGAGATATAGCATCACTAGCATGCACAGACCAACATGAAGTGGAGACAGGCATGAAACCAGCAGCCACCAATCCCCCTTGCTGTGGATGAGTCCTCTCAACCTCTCCTCAGTCATGATGAGGTCCCTTGACTAGGAGGAACCAGACTCACAGAGATTCCCTTTAACCCGTTACAAATCAGTTATCTCATCTCCAGATTTTCAAGTTCCTTCAGTTGGCGCCTTTTACCTAAATCAGCAGATTTCAGAACAAAAAAAAAAAAAAACTTAGAAAATAAAAACCGCTACCCCGCCCAAATGATAAAAATCACTTGAATTCTCCGAGCCTATATCTTAGCCTCCTCTTAGCCAGTCTTGAGTTCTGGGGATTGGCGGGCTCTGCCAGTCCCCACCTCACCCGTCTAATAGGTTTTCCAGACAGACTCTGGCTTGGATTTGCGCGACAGTCTTGCAGTGGATTCCTGGTCTCATTCATTCCTCTCTATCCTCTTAAGGCCAGTCACTCAGAGGGGTTGTCCCTTCTCACTGTCCTTGGTCCCACTTTACCCTTCCAGAGGGAGCCAGCAGTCAACCCTCCTAAGTCTGACATGAGCTCAGATCCACATCATCCTAGACCCCGGCGTCAGGTGTGGGGAGGGTGTCAGGCCTGCTGCCACCAGAAGGCCAGCGACTCTGAACAGCATGGAAGCCTCTAAGAGCAGATCTTGGGGGTGGGGGGGTCCTTCCCCCACAGCCCCCACCCTCGGGCAGGCGCAGCCACTGAGCGCGAAGCCCCGGGTACCGGGCGCTAAGCGGCAGCCGGGACCTAGGTTACGCAAGCAGATTCCCTGGCCGAGAAGCCGCGAAGTCGGCTGGCTAGTCCTGGGGAGTTCGCAGCTCCGGAGCGACGAGAAGCCGGCGGCGACAGAAGTACCAAGAGGAAGGGAAACCGCCCGCGCTGACATGTAAACAGGGGTTTCCATCTGGAAGAGCCCGCTCAGACAGACCCCCGGGCTCGCTTACTTGCACGCCTATACGCCTGCAACCAATCCACTTGCCCGCCCCAGGGCCCACCAGCCTGGGATGCGAGCTGGTGGCGGCTGCAGCTCCCGCCTCCGCAGCCTCCGGCCTCGGGTGAGAGAAAACCCGCCGCCGGGCGTGTGCCCAGTCTCAGGGCCCCGGCACCCTGCTTCCCGGGTGGGAGGGGTGAGCCCGAAGGTCCCTGGCCGCTTGGCTTCGATCGACAACCCTGAGTCCCCAGGTTTCACGCCTCCCCCCAGCGGCGGTGGTCAGCGAGGTGGGAGGGGGCCGGACTCCGCTGTGGGGCTAGGGGTGAGGGGGGAGATCACCCAGACGGGGCGCTTGCGGGTCGACCACGCTAGTGGTCCTCGCTGCCGGAGCGCGAGAAGACACGGCGCAAAGTCGGGGCGCGGAAGGGAGACTGGCCACGTCTTCCGGGACCCCGGCACCCGGCGCCCAGTCTGTCCGCCGACTGGCCGCCCTGGCCCGCCCAGCCGCTCCGCACCCAGCGCCCAATCGCTTACCTTAATAGTCCCGTCCATTTGGCAAAGTTTGCAGCCGAGCCCCCCAATATTCCACACATTGACCCGGTTACAGCCTGACCTCGCAGCCTTTTCGGATTAGCCCGGCGCGGCCTCCTCGGCGCCTTGGGCCCTCCCTGCGTGCCCCCCGCGAGCGCCCTGCCCTCGCTCCCCTGTGCACGTTTGTTGTTGTAGCAGCGAAAAGAGACAGTTAACCGGATGAAACTTTTTTTCAGCTAATTTTGGGAAGTGACTTCACTTTGCGAATCGGGGAGGAAGTCCTATCTCTCTCTCTCTCTCTCTCTCTCTCTCTCTCTCTCTCTCTCTCTCTCTCTCTCTCTCTCTCTCTCTCTCTCTCTCTCT
>PVHY01000721.1:0-32624 GCA_004024945.1 Uropsilus gracilis | reverse complement strand
TAAATATGTGGAGATGCCCAGATACATTCATGCGCCGCGCACAGGATACTTGCTCCTGGGAGATAAGGGCGAGCGGGGAACAATGCCGGAGCCCACGCCCCGGCGCCCGCGCCCTGATTCCCGCAGTCTGCACCCCCCGCCCCAACACCTTCCCCCAAAGTCCAAAACCAAGCGCCTTTGGCCTCCTTCCTTTTCCTGGGGCCGTTGGCCGAAGGTGGCCCTCCTGACTCATTCACTTTCCGTTTCTTCCCACAGATAGTTCATTAATGCTTTTTCCAGCCGGACTCGAACTTTTTTGGGGGAGGGGGGTGGGAGCGGGCGCGGTGACTCGGGCTGGGGATAACCTGGAGCCTACTGCCTGGGAAGATCTGGGCGCAGACCCGAAGCGAACCCACCATTTAAAATGCATCTAATGGAAACGGTTTCACTCCGACCCTCGGCTGCCCAGTCGCGCCAGAGTCCCGGAGCCGCTCAGCCACAGGACGACGCGGACCCGGGAGGCTGCGGATAGACCACCGCCGTCGGGGCGCGGACGGGGCTAGCCAAGCATTGTTAGCCGAGGGACGCCCTGCGGGCGGCGCGCCTGGGCCCTCGGCGTCTGGAGAGCTCCCCGCGCCCGGGCAGGGCGGGAACCTGCGGCACCCGCTGCCACCTAACCGCGCCTTCGAAAGTCAAAACCCTCGCGCTCGCCCGGACCCGATGGCCCCAGCCCGGACTCCCTGGCCAGAGCCGCCCTGGCAATGCCACCCCGAGCCCCCAAGAAACCTCCACTCAGGCGGTACGTTCCCTCCACGCCGGTCAGCGGGTCCGCGGGGCGCAGCACGCGACGTCGCGGCAAAGACTCTGACTCCTCCCAGGGTGAGACCTGATGGCCCGGGCTCGAGACCATCTTCCCCACCCAGAGCTGAGGCCAGCCTCCCTTCACCCGCGGCGTCGGCCTTGTCGGCGCCGAGTCCTCCCCCCGTGTCCCCGCAGAGCGGCCGGCCGCGGGCTCCGACTAGGGCAGCCTCAGGGTTCCGGGCGCAGCGAGGGGGACCCCGGTGCGCTCTCCGCCTGACTCCCTTCTCCCCGACTTTCCAAAACAGGTTACCTGGTCCGCGCTCTCCAGAACACGCTTTGGACTTTCTCACTTTTATTTAAGAGTCCACGGGGGAAGGAGGAAAAAAATTCCAGAGGAGATCCGAGTCAATTGGAAAGAAAAACTTTCAAAAGGGGATCCACAGCAGCGAAAAAGGTGACATTAATTCTTTATTTCTTCAGGAGCAATTGAGCCCCAGAGCTCACTCGCCTCCCTCCCTCCCTCCCCCCACCCCCCTTTCGAAATTAGTCTCATCAATTCAGCTCCAATTTTGGGTTCGAATACAGACACGGGTCTGAACGTGACCAGACCTGGAGTGGCGGGTGCAGCCTGCCAGCAATTGAGACGCGGTGTGTGTATGGGGGGTGGAGTGGGGGAGGGGGGTAGGGGCCGGGCCGACCCCCCCCCCCCCACCTCCTGTCTGCTTCTCAATCCAGGGGTCTGCTCTGGGGCTCCCCTGAGACCGCCACATCTGGTTACCGCTAGCGGGGTCAGTCTCCCCCTTTGCCTGGGGCCACCAGTTCTGGAGTTCAATTAAAAGAAATCAGGCTTAACCCTTTCCTCTCCTCAGCCAGCCAGCAGCCTACCCTCTCACTCTTCCCTTCAGCGTTTCCACATGCTTTCTAGAAAGGAAAGAGGTTAAAGGGAAAGGAAGAATGAATTACATCCTTTCAAACCCCAAATTGTTTCCTTTTCAGCCCAGACTCTGCCGACCTTCAAACGACAACAGGGCTTCGGGAGGGTGCAGGGAGACCGCTGGTTCCCACCAACCTGACCAGAAACCCAGACACCTCCAGCCCTACCGCCCCTCTTTCAAGCTGAGAAGACTCCAATTCCACCACCTGGAGCCCCCCTTCCTACTCAGGGCAAAGAGGAGATGGAGGGGGTTAATGACCACCCCAGAGCAGTCACTGCCCCGCTTTCCATACCTTTCTATATGTACAGAGTGGGGCAGTGACTGCTCCGAGGTGCTCAGGAAGGCACCTCTGTGGCTGCATCGGTGGCTAAGATTCTCTTTCCAACTCCTATTCATCCCGGCAAGTGACAGATTGTCTTCACTGTGCTTATCCGTGCAGTCTCCCCAACATCCCTGTCAACCCCAACAATTTTCAGTGGGAGCTGTTTCTCCCACCGGGAATGCTCAATAGGGAATTCGAGTAAAATGAGGACTTGCCTTCCAGTTGCAGCTGTGAAAGTCAATGACACTTTTTATTTCTGCCTGTAACACCAATGGCATAATTGTGAAGGGGGCTGACAAGGACATAACTACCATCTCATTGTGACTCAAGGACTGCCATTGATAGCCAACCAAGCCTTTTGCTATTTACCAACCCCTCCCTCCCATGAGGAGGTTTTATCTATTCACAAGGTTCTGGACCCAGAAAGAAGAGCCCTCCTTTACCCTCCTCCCGCAAACTCTGAACCACTCTCTGAGGAATCTGAGATTCCTGTTGGGGTGGGCAACTTTATCCCACTTATGTAACCCGGGGTTTGAAGCTCTCTCTATGGCTGCTGCTTCTTTTTTAAGCCCCAAAAGGGGGGGGGGTGAGCCCTAACCAAACACAACAGTAAACAAGTCTGCCCTGTTTAATGTGGTTACCACCAGACATCTGGAAAGATGGTTTGATCCTGGCAGCTCACATTGTTTTCACGAGCAGCCAAAGAGAATATTTCGAATGTTTGCATTGAGACAAATTGATAGAGAGCCTGTGGTGAGGCCCGCTACAAATGAAAACTGTCTTGGAGTTGGGAGGGGGGAGGCCTCTTCCCCTTCTCCTTTCCCTCCCCTTCTCTCCACTCATCTTTATCCCTCTCCCCTTCCACCCTTTCTCTCTCCCTTTTCCCAGTGGCCTGGCTAAAGACTGGTTACCCTAGCCCACACACTTGCACACACCCTCTTTTCTGGCTCACTAGAGGCTGTCCTGCCTCTTTCTTCCCAGACGGGGCAGGACTGGTGCCCAGGACCTGGGGCCGTACCCTCGATGCCCAGTCCACCAACCCCGACTGACTTTCAATTCCAGGAAGCTCAAGGACCCGCAAGTGAGGCCAGCATTTAAAACAAAAGCCACCCACAGGGCACCAGCAAGTCTCCCAGTCCAGCTCTCGAAGTCTAGGGTCACTTAAGGAAGGCACGCACAGGGGGACGAATATTCATTTAGCTTCAGGTCATTTTCCCTGGACCATTACTGGGATGACTTGCCTCACACCGTCCCCACTTGACAACATTTTCAAAGATGCCGAAGTCCTGCTTTCCTCGGAAAGGAAGCACTGCACAGCGGCGGGTGAAACGTGTCTTGGCTCGCTCAATGTCAGCCCTTTTGACCCGGTCAGGACTTTCCAGACTTGACTTCCTGGGCTTCTTTGGTCCCAGACTGGGCTGGGGTGAGAGGACATGGAGCAGAATCCAAGGTCCCTGTGTTGCCTCAGGACCGGGACCACTCTGTCACTTGAAACCCTGAAAGATGCCAGGCCTGGCAGAGTGTCTGGGGCGGATCCTTCCCCCTCCTCCTTCAGCCTCCTAGCCTGCCCCTCCCAGCGGGTATTCGAGCTGGCAAGGGGGGGGGGGGGGTTTGCGGGCGAGGGGGAGGGATGGGCGAGCAGCGCCAAAACTCCAGACTGCACAACTGCAGCTTCAAGTGTCTGGCCCCTCGCTCGAGGCCATAATTAATTTGAGATTTATTTTTATTGGAGAACCCGAGTCTCGTCTGACCTTAGCCAAACAAGGCAGCTCGAGCCGCCCCTGGATGCGCTTGAATGCCGGGGAATATTTCTGCAGGAAGGCTCTGCAGGCGCGCCTGCTTTGAATTTGTTTCTCAGACTTCATCTACTCACAGATTGAAGGAAGATTTAGAGCCTCTGCCGGCCCTACTCGCTCCCCACGCTCGTTCTTGCCTTAGCGCCAAAAGGGTTCAAAACGCTACGTGGGAGGCCTTGGCGGCGGGAGGGCGGGGGTCGTCAGGCTGAGGAGGGGGAGGGTCTCTGTGCCCCCAACACTGAGGCGCTCCAGAAGCCGGGTCCCCAGACCACTTGGCGTCGATGGGGAAACCCCAAGGGAGGCAGACCAGGGAGCTCAGAGTGACAAGAGGTGGAGACCAGCCAGGTGTCTGCTGACACCCTTAGCCCTGTGTCACTACCAACCGGGGGAACTTGGGGGGAGAGGAATATCAGCCTGGACAGTCTCCACTCGCTGCCTTCCAGCAGTTCCCTGGAGCATTCATTCGAAATAGAGACCTGGGTCCCTGAAAAGCTGATTTAGGACCTGTGGAGTAGGTGGTGGCCCTGGGCGGTGTCACTGTGAACATTCTGGACTACCAGTCTCCCGTGGTCTCTGAAGGGCTGGTTCCCCCAGAATGTTGCAAAGACTAAAGGGTTTTTTTTGGGGGGGGGGCAAAACAATTGCTAAATGGAGGACGCTGGCTGTCTGTTATGGGAAAGGAGAGGGGCTTTCAGAGATGTGCTCTTCACTGGGATTGACAAGAATTTTGCACTTGACAGTAAGAGCATGAACTGCTGAAGCCAGAATTACTGCAAAAAACTCACCTGCCCTTCTGTCTGCTATCTGCAAGTTCAAGGTTCTGGTTGGAAATTCTCATTGGGAGGCGGGGTTACTTGGGTTTGAATTCTAGTTCTTTGCCGACTAGCTGTGTGGCCTTGGACACATTCCTTCACCTTTCTGTGCCTCAGTGTCCTCCTGTATACATTGGCATTAGAATATTCCTCACGGGGCTGTTGTAAAGATGAAATGAGTGTTTAGAGCTTACCTGTCAGTCAGCAAAACTTTGCCCTAGTTATTTGTACCTTGGCTCTGCCCCTTCCTTACCAGCTGTATCCCATCCACCTCGCCATGCCTGACTTTCTCATCTGCAGAATGGACTACTTCCTAAGTTTCTTATTAAATGAATTAGAACACATACAACGATTCCAACAGGGTCTGGCAAAGATCAGGGTTCTGTTAATGTTACCACGGTTTTTCACCTTCTGGGGCTCCCGCTTTCCCTTGCTCTTTCCTGCCTCTTAGCTGCCCCAAGCACTTTCTGCAAGCACCCCCCCCTGAGCACTCCGTGGGTTCTTAGAGCCCCGGTGGCTCCAGGGGTGGGGTGGACACCCTTGGCTCCGGGGCCTCTAGGCTCCTGGCTCCTGGGGTGTTTGTCAGCAACCTCAGAGTTGGGTCCTTGACTGGAGTGGCAGGAGCTTGGCAGCCTGGGACTGTTTGTGCCCCTCTGGCAAATGCTCGACTTAGGGAGCCTGCAGAACAGACCCAAGATTGTCCTTGCCAAGTAGACCTTTCCCCGTCATCAATGCACCCCTTTGTGCAACAACGCAAACTTTGTGGCTGTTGAAAAACCCATTTTTTTTCCCTTGAAAAGAGCTCCTGCGGCCAGCAGCTCTTCTGGCGGCCTGCAGCTGCTGGACCTGCTGCTCCCCTTCTCCCCTCCCTGCACCCCGCTGCTCAGCTCTCTTGGGCAGCTTCGTTTTTCTCTCTGACTCCTGGCCTAGGTCAGGCTCCTGGATTCCCAGCTGCCCCTGCGGGGTAGGTCATTTGGAGGCTTTGTGTCCCCATATGAGTGCAGACTCTTTTGCGTGTGTGTGTGTGTGTGTGTGTGTGTGTGTGTGTGAGATAAAGGCTACAGCCTATGAAGGGGAGCAGGCACTTTGGATCACATGTTTAGCTGAGCCTCAGCACTGGGAGTGGTGGGGGTGCTTAACCTGGCAGGGACCTGGAGCTCATGAACCCAAGTGTGCTACGGCAGCCACAGCCATCTAACTGTTCAGCTCTGTCTCTCCCAGGAGTCATCCTTCCCTCCACCTAGCAGCTGATTAAACACCTCTTCCCTGTCAATCCTCTAGGGGCCAGCCTCCCCAAGATGACTACAGACTCCTTTGGGTCTCACACTGGAGAAGGAGAATTGGGGGCGAAGAAAGATGTGTGCTAGCAGACAGACCCACACTGCCCTAGCCTTCGCAGATGCTGAGATGCTGGAGTGAGTTTCGCTGGGGCTCCAAGGTGGGGTTGGGGGGACCCCTGGAAGGGCAGAATTTGGGAAAGAGAGGATGGATCACATCTGTGGAACTGCAGAGCGCCCTTCCTTTGGTGAGCCAGGGAAAGCTCACCGAAGTTCCCGCTTCTGCTAGGCGACATGGAAAGCAAAAGGGTCATGCCTGGGTGGTGTGAGGACTTCACCTCTGTCCCTCCTCCAGGGAAGACCGCCCTGCCTACGCCCTTGGCCCCGCCCCCGCTAGAGGATTTTCATTAAACGTGTAACCCAGATGTCCTGGCCTGGTTTGTTTACATTCTTGGGAACTGTTGTGGAAAAGAAAAAAGAAAAAAAAAAAAAAAACAACAACACACACACACACACAACCTTCCACTGCTGTCAAATAAAGCAGTCTTCCTCTCTGAAGGGGCGCTTGGGATCCAGGTGACCTTGAGAAATAACGCGGTACCGAATCTGTAGGGGAAGCTCTTGGCTCCCGCACACACCCCTCTCACAGGCACAAACACACACGAACTCACTTGGGCGCGCCCAGAACAAACCACCCACAATCCGGGGGGCTTGCTGTCCGCCAATTGCGTGAGCTCGCAGCCCCATGGTCACCCGGACTCTCCTTAAACTAGGGCTTCTCGCCTGAGGTCTCTGCTTCCCTGCAGGCTCACCCGCTTGCTCCCAGGCTCTCAAACAGAAGCAGCCTGAGCGCTAGTTACTCGCCTCTCCTGTCGCCTCTCGGTGACTGCCCAGGATATACCCCACTGTTGCTAATGGCCCCTAACTCAGACACCACCTTCTGAGAGCTCTGTCTGCTGCCTGCACCCTTTTCCCGGGTAAAGGGGGAAGGAGTCAACGGCCAGGGAGGCAAGGGGCTGGGTCATTACCTGTTTAAAGACGCTGTCATGTCTTACCTTGACGTAAGACGACGTGTCAGGCACTGTCTGAAACATCCTGGATAGGTGAGGAAGAGTTGAGAAGGTCCAAGAACTAACCTGGATAGGAGAAACCTCAGTCACTTGCCAGTGGAAAAAGGGTGAATCGGTGGAATGCAGGTGACAAGGGGAAGAAGAGAGCAGACCGGTGAGGAGGGAGTTGGGGTCTACTGGAGCAGCAAGGGGGGTCAGAAAGTCCAAGTAGTCTGTGCCCTCTCTGTGCCTCTGCCCACATATGTGCGACTGAAGGGCTTTTAAGACTGAGAACCAACTCACACTATTGGGGCTCTTCCCCCTTCCTGTAGTCCTTGAACCTTCCTCTGCTGCTAATCAGAGACACCCGCCTTCCTGGATTGGCTAGTTTTACACATGAAGCCTTCTAGGCTGAAGAAGTCAGTCAGGGCAGCAAGGCGGCTCCCCACTTTGCAACCTCAGGCTCTGGAGAATGATATTTACAGAACAGTCACCATCCAGCCCTCAGCCTGACTCTTCACTCCTCCCAACCTCTCCACAGGAGCAGCTGCCTAGCTCCTCCCGGTTAACTGCTTAGGGAGGATTGGCTCCAAGTTCTGCGTATGTGGGAACATCCTTTTCTCAGGGCATCCTCTACCCTTCCGAAAGAAAACAGACCGGTGTCTGAGGTGTGACTACTGGGTTTCAGGGGACGAGAACTCCCCTAGAATGCCTCTATCAGTCTCTCTGTCTTGCCAAGTCTGGTGGCTGTCTCTCTCTTCTGCCTTTCCTTTCTCCAAACCATCCTTAACGTGGCAGCACACAGCTCTCCCTCAGCCAATATGTTTCTGATAAAGCACTTTTCTCCCTACTAACAAATTCCAGCTTTTTGGCTCCTGAAGCCACAACAGACACACCAGTTCAGGGACAAGGTACATTTCTCCCGGCTGGCTCCCAGATTTCCATTCACCGCCTCTGCCCGGTGCCTTTGCTTTAGAGACTTCCCCATTTTCTCTTAAAGTCTGAGACAAAGTTCCAAAAGAGAGAGAGGGAGGTGGGAAAAGGGTGGAGAAAAGAAAAAGGAAACCCCCAAAGAGAACAGGAGAAAGAGCCTCAGATAGTGCCATATTTCTTTACTACAATCCAGAGCAGGAGTGAGGCAGAAAAAAGATGCATGCACCCAGCAGCTCCCTGAAAGGTCCCACACAATTACTCTCACCTTGGACACCCTGTCCCAGGTCTGCGGGAGAACTCTGACACCACCAGGATGTTTTCCGTTCCTACAAATTCTATGCGCCCAAAGGCCAGAAACCCTGGAAGTGTGGCGCTAAACACGCTGCCGAAGTTAGTTTTCCTTTCTGTCCAGAGCATTCAGACAGATGGTCTCAGCCCCTGCACATCCTAGGGGACCCGCAGCAAATACTCCTGCTCTGGTGATCTTCGCTTTCCTCTGGCTGCCTCTCTCCTGCGCCCTCCGTCCCCACTCCCTCTTCCTCTCTCTTTTCCCGTCTTTTAATTTGATTTCCGTTTTCTTATCAATATTTCAGCTGCTGTCTGATGAATTGTTCAAATAGGCAGCCACCCATCTGCCCCTAACTGCTTTTCCAGAAACCCTACTGTGTTACTAGGAAATGTCAAGGAATCCCCGAAACCTCACACGTGAAAGATGCAGCTACCTAAAGCCAGGCGGGGACCGGGTCTCCATCAGCTGACTATTTAGCTCAGATCATTGCTATGCACACAATTCAATTCTTGGCTTCAGTAATATGGATCAAATCTTCTTTGATATTTTAAAGCCCTTAATGCCTCCCTCCTGAAAGCTTTCTTCTCTTTACTGGGCCTGGCCAGAAACACACCTCCTTCTGACCCTCCACTCCTTGGCAGCGTATGGAAAAAGCAAAATGAATGGCTGGTGTCAGAGAAACAGCTCTATTATGGGACTTTAATTTTTAACACGCACACATGCACCCATTTAAAAACACTTGCTTAGAGGTCGTTCCTGTGTCTTCAAAATTGTGTTTTCTTGAAATTTGACATGTTTCTTTCTTTCCTTCTGCTGTGGACCTGGCCTGCAGTGGAGCTGGGGTTTGAGACCCGTGCTCACATTCCCTCTTGTAGTTGCTCCATGCCCAGACTGTTCTCCACAAAACACATGGTAGCTGCTGTCTGAGGCATCTAGGATCCCTCCCTGGCCGCCGGTGGGCTTCTCATTCTTGGCACTCCTCTCCTGGATCTCCAGTAACAGGAATAGTTCTTGAGACCCCATCCCAGATCACACAGGTACCAGAGCCCTTGAACTTGGGAGGTGAGGAGGGGAAGCCCAGGTGATAGGTCAGAGTGGAAAGGGAGCATGTTGATTCTTAGAACCTTGAGCAGTGGTCTCGATTTCTCCAACTGTCCCTTCCTCTTTCTTTTTTTGGGGGGGGGGTACCTGCATCCTTGACTACTTTAGTTAGGGGCACTGAGAAAATTTGTTTAGTACCTGTTCCCTCTTTGCCACCTCCCTCTCCCTGCCCCCAGCTGGCTCTGAAGATTTCTGACCAAAAGGCAATTGCTAGGATTCCATTTCAGGAGAAAGCACACGTATCACCCACATCTCCCCACGTGGGGGGTATGAGGACTGGCGTCAGGGTTATTCATTATTTCCTTCTCAACAATATCCCGATTTTTCTCTCCGTCCCTCCCCCAAAGCTCAACATATTGAAACATTTTGCTGCTTAATAAGAGCAGCCGGGAGAGCTATGAGGTGAAAGGCCAGCCTGGGACCGTGACTGGGGCTGCCTGGGCTCAGCGCTGAGGGCCACCCTGCCCCCGCCCAGCGCATTCCTGACCACTGCTTAGGAAAACAAGACCAGGCTTGGGGAGGGGAAGGGGCTGGGGCTGAAGAAGTACCGGAGCCATTGCCCCCTGCAATTTTGTTCTTGGAATCTTTAAAGAGATCATCTCCCCTCCCAAAGGGAATGAGCACACTATTCCAAATAACCGCAAATAAAACAGGAGGCACTTCTACATCAGATAATACAGCTGATGTGATTTCATGCACTTTAAACATAGTTCCTTTTTAAGAATACCTACCGGTGATTTGAAAAGGAGCTATGTTAGAGGAGGTGAGAACTAAACAAATTGTCTAATTAATTCCACACCACTCAGATGAATTATTTTCTCTTTGATTCTTTAAAATTTTTTTCCAATTTTATTTAAAAAAAATTGACACATCTGTTTTCTATTTTCTTTTCCCTTTCCCCTTCCTTTCTTTCTTCCTTCCTTCTTTTCTTTTTCCCTTCCTTTCTTCCCTTCCTCCTTCTCTCCCTCCCTCCACCCCTCCTTCCCTCCTGCCCACCTTCCCTTTCTCTCTCCCTCTCTCCCTCCCTCCTCTTTCTCCTTTCCCTTCCTTCCTCCTTGGCTTCAGCACTCCTTTTCTTCCTTTTCTTGAAGGGGATTGTTAAGAAATTGAGTACTTTCTTCTAGATTCTAAATTCTTCCTTCTTTATGTTTTCACACCTTCACATCTGTACTTGTAGACCTGTCTACCTACCGAAGGTTTGTCTCCCTTCATTTAAGGTTTGTCTTCCTTCATTTGACTGTGAACTCCCTGAAGGCAGAAGTTGGATTTGTTTTGCTCTCAGTGGATAGCTAGTGTCCATACTGAAACTGATAGCAAAGTCGAACAACTTAGCTATATCCTTCCAGTACCTGAAGATGGGAATATAAGATGGAACAACATCATGTTCCTAAGGAAGCACTGACAAATTTTTACCTGAGTGATGCTGATCCATTTTCTGTATTGCAAGGTTACATGGAATCAGTGTTGGCATGGTAGATTTGCTTTTACACAAATGGTTTAACTAGGGAGCTTTAAGTCATTCTTCCCAGGTATCCAGAGTATGGTCATCTGATAGCCATGTCTGGTCTCTGAGTTTACACCAAATTCTTCAGGACAGGATATATATACACACAGGTGATCTATTTCTGATAGCTCCTCTAATTTCAAGAGTCAGAATGCATAATTCCAAAAGTCAGGCAAATGAGAATTTTGATGGCCCTCCTCAGAGCACAGATGAACTGAGAGTGAAGTGAGGAATAATCTGAAATTCTTTTCAGGTTGGCTTTCAGAGCTGGACACAGACCTGGAGGCCTGCCTTGCTTTGCAGATGTGCAGTGGGGAGAGTTGTAGATGCCCACTGGGAAAGTGTCCATCATCCTAACCACCCAGTCTGGGAGCAGGGGTGGGATAGGAGGAGGATCCAGGCACTCTCATTTTCCAGGAAGGTATGCTCGACTCTCCTTGTCACCTGGAGCCTTCAATTTGCCTAAAGTAAATTGCTAAAATTGGTAACAGCTGTCATAAGGGGAGCAAGGGAGAAGAGGATGGATGGGTGGGGGAATGGGGCAGGGAAGACTCATTAAAGCCAGCTTATCCCTCTAGCTGCTTTCACAGGGAGAACAGGCAGGGAGTTTCTGAATTTAAGTTACTGCTTTTTCATCAGCTTGTATGAAGCTTCTTCCTTGGGCCACAGACTTTCACTACAGAGCCTGAGTAACAAGTGACCTTGGTGTAGTTTAAGGGAGCAAGAGGCAGGAATCCAGGAAAGGATCCCTGTAGGGGAGCTGGGGCAAGTAACTGAGTGGTACCCCTCTAAATAGTCCAAGGATTCTATGATTCTGAGCAAGACAATTAGGACTCTACTTCTTTATTCAGCAATTAGATCATCATGAGATACCTTCCAATTACACCATGCTATAATTCTGCCAGATTATCTAACCTGGGAAAGGATGTGGATCAAAGGCAAATTGATGTTCTGTGTTAGAAATTTGGTTGTGTTTTTTTTTGAGTCTTGGTCCTGCTTCACATGACAATTGTTTCATGCTGAATTGTTTACCCTTAAAATTCATGTTCCAGCCATAACCCCTAGCACATTACAGTGTGACTATATTTGAAGGCAGAACCTTTCAAGAGGCAAACAGGGTAAATGGATGCAACCTCGTCCAGTATGACAGGTGTCATTATAAGAAGAGGAGACTAGAACATAAGAATGAGGAGTGCAAAATAAAGGCCACAAGAAGACAGTGAGAGGTAGCTGACTTGAAGCCCAGGAAAGAGACCTCAAGAAAAATCAAACCAACTGCCAGCTTGATCTTGCACCCAATCTATCTTCAGAACTGTGAATAAATTTGTTGTGTGAGTCACAAGGCTTTTTTTTTTTTTTTAGGGCAGCCCCAACAAACTACTACAATTGAAGTATTTTGCCATGATTTAGTTTCTCCAGTCAAGTAAAAGGGTATTAACAGCACTGACCCAGTCTTCTAGAACCTTCCATGATGATCAATATCCATTTTTTTGGACACCCACAGTTTTTGCTCATGGGTGATCATGTGTATAAAGCTATGTCCCTGGCTTTGGGGTTTTCTCCAAACCAAATAAAGTCTGAAGGCACATCGAGTTTCACTCTCCTCTGTGGATTTTCTGTTCTTTTTGTGTTTAATGATGGAGACGAAAGGAAGTTGTTTTCTGGTCTTTCAACAAGTAATTTCAGATTTTGAAGGGTAGCCAATGAGGTATCACACTCTTTCATTATCAGTGTCTTCTTGTAACCCTTGACAGGCTGCCTAGATTGCACTCCTGGAAATTACAAGGAGACATAAGCAATGGGAAATCTGCTCAGGGTGATAAGTCCAGGAAATAGAGGCGGCCAGTAGAACGCATTCTGTGAGAAGAGCAGTCAAATGGGGTTCCTTTGGATTGCAGTATTTTGTGACCTGGTCACACCTTTGATTCCCATTATATATCAAGTGCTCTCTCTCTCTCTCTCTCTCTCACACACACACACACATACACACACACAGACTCACACCCCATGGGGGAACATTCATATGTATCTTTATTGTGCAAGGGTTGCTTAACATGGAGATACAAAACAGGGGATAAGTGGAATAGGAATGGAGACTTACTGTGACAGAAGATCTGTGAACCAAATATAAACAAGAGGAAGAGTCTCCCCTAAGCTGATGTTATCCTTCCTTCTATAAACAAAAGAACATATAAGCTTGCCCAGACTGGGAATACAGAAGTGAGGCTATGGAGAATGCACTAGATTATAATTTTTTTTTAATTTTTAAATTTTGTTTTTTAAAAATTGATTGCACATATATGTATTTTAAGTCATTGTCGACCCCAAAATTCTCCCACCACCTTATCACCCATGAACCATCATCATCTTAATCTCTTGTGCCCATCCTACCCATGATTTTACCCCTCCCCCTCTCATGTTCTTTGCTTTTGTTCTGCTGATGGTTTTAAATTTTCCTTGTCCTTTTATGTGTTTGTTTTCCCTATATCCTGCATATAGGTGAGAACATTCAATATTTTTCTTTATCTTTGACTTATTTCTGCTAAGATGAGATTATACATTAAAGGCAAAGGGGAACTCTTAACACCAAACATTCTTCTGTATTTTGTAAACTTTCTTTCAATTCCCTTAGCAAATTATTATTCTTAAGCAATCTCTTCACGTATACTAAATAATTCATTAAATTTCATTAGTTAATCCCTAAGACCCAATCCTGCTGGATTACATTTGCTTGACAATTTTAAGAAGTAAATTACTAATTAGATAGATAGATAGATGCATATAATAAATGGATACATACTCAAGTAGGATTAGATTATTTCAAGTTACAAGGAGGTGCTTTCCATCCCTGTCCCTGTTTAAAAACTGTAGAATTAATCCTTTGTAACAATCCCAGTATGGTTCCATATCTTTTCTGATTACATGGGATTCATTCATACATCTACCCATTTGTTCATTCTTTCATTTATAGGCCAAGGATAGGATGATCCTTTCCATGACCATGAAAAGGATCAGAGTAATAATCACTCTGCTCTGTCTGAGAAGGCACAGATTTGCAAGGACTATGTTACCTTTGATCTATCAATCTCAACCTGCTCAACCCTGAAGAAAGAACAGACTTAAAAATGAGGTATCAGATTTAGAACCACTTATGGAAAAAGTTGCCATCATAGTTGGAGGCAGAATGAAATCAATGATTTTAAAGGATTCACAATCTGCTTGCATAGAATGGGACAACAGGGCCCCTCAGTGCAACTTTGGGATAGAAGATGATGGCACTTGTTGAAAAGAAAAATCACCCTTTGTGAAAACTGCCCTTTGAGAAAAATGCCACAGAAACAAAAAAGTACTTACACTGGTTATTGAGCACAATATAAAGGGTAGGGTTGCTAAATCATAGATGCCAATAGCTTTTGTCCCTTCCATTCTCATGACCTCAATTTAAAAACAGAAAAATCATTAACAAACATAGAGATGGATCAGTGCCAGTGATATGAAATAGCATGAAGATATTTCAAGTGTATTTTTTAGCGGAGATGGGAGGAGTAGAAGTGCAGTTTGGGAGATAATACAGTGCAGAGAGGTATGACCAATATCCCTAATACTATTTCCTAAGGATGATCTTTCAAGAACTGAGGTGCATTTGTTTCCAACTTCTAAGAGGAAAAGGCTCTACATAAATATTTGTCTGATCAAATACTGGTCTGGTGTGTCACTGTTATTTTGGTGAGTCTTGACTTAGGTGATGGTGAAGTCCCAGAGAGAACATGGTTACTCAGTATGACTTCAATGTACTTCACAGCTGAGCACAAAACAATGTACCCCACTTAGCACAATAAACATTGGGGACTCATAGCCTTGGAAGTTCCTTCTAGAGAACCTGGTGTCTCTAGATAAGAGATCAAAAGTAGATGGCATGTTTTCATTTTCTTGGTGTATGTTTTAAAAGCAGGCTTTGTGAAGCAAAAAGCTGTCTAGATTTTGGACTGAGGGAAAAGGTAACATAGCTGTATTCCAAACCCCATTTCCTTTTTTAAAAATCATACTCATAAGAAACGCATAGATAAGTTATGTATTTGACATTCACATTCCTATTGCTCCAAAGTAATCCCTAACATGGAGATGAAAAGAGCCAAACATTTAATTTCACTCTCTATGTTGTCTGCACAATGCTTCTTTGGCTGATACTTTGTTCTATTTTACAAAAACTGACTAAAAGAGAAGGGTGGGATGAACGTTCTTCTTTCAGTGATGTAGTATAACTTCTCAGCTTCTAGGTATCATCCAGGTGATGGATTGGTCAGTGTCTACAAGAACATTCTTGCTTATAGATTGAGCTATTCTTCTTGTCCTTCATTAACGCAGCTAGCCACCTCTTGTCCTTTTGAGGCCTCTATCATTTTCTATTAATTTTTTTTTTTTTGAGACTAGGTCTAGCTATGTTGCCCGGGGTAGTTCCGATCCAGTGGATTCAAGCAATCCCCAGCCTCACACTCCCATGTAGCTGGGGTAACAGACTTCTGCCACTCCACCCGACTGCTTTTTTTGAGACCAGGTCTCACTATGTTGCCCAGGGTAGTCTCAAACCCATGAACCCAAGCGATCCCAGGCCTCTTGCCTCCCAGCGCTTGGACTACAGATGCCAGCCACCACACCTGTCTTCTGTTAAATTTTTCTTATAGAAGTATTACCAGCAGGGAGAATTCAAAATCAGGGAGAAAAGTGCCCTGAAAAGTTTGCAGAGCCCTTGAGACAAGAATCAAGTAGGTACCCTGACTTCAACTACTAGCTGGGTGAGCCAGATACTCGAATCTTTATCACAGCACCCCTTCCCCTCCCCCAGGCGATTCCAGTGGACAGCCATGGTGGAGAAGAAGATGCTCTAAATTAGCTTCAGAATTTTCAAGGCATGAACACCATAACTAATAAACAAGTTGTTTGGAGTTGGTTCCTCGCAAAGACAGACAAGAGTGGGTGACAATCACATTTTTCAGTTAGGCCATCCTTTCGATTTGGAACTCAACTGAATTTTGGCCTGTGTCTCAGAAGAGAAACTGGTCCTGCTGTGGGACCCAGAACCCTGAGAGATGATAAGCACTTTGCAATCTTCAGTGCTTATCTCCTCCTCTATCTGGCCTTCTTGCATTTATAAAGTAAATCGGGAAATCTCACTGCAGCAGACTTTCCTGTGAGGAGGCTGGCATTTCCTGCCTGCCCCCTGGGGCCGGGAATGGAGGGAACACGTCAAGGGCTGCCCAGGCCCCATCATGTCAGCTTGATCGCAGCTGCAGGAGCTGTACAGCAAGAACCCACCAAGATAACAAGGGTGTGAGTCAGAGCCAAGAGGGCAGTTATTTTCCAGATGTACTTTTCTTACAACTTGACACATAAAGTAAGAAAAAAGTCCACAGTCATTTAATTGAGTACATGCACGCACACACACATTTAGCATAAAACTCTTCAGTGTTCTGATGGCATTAATTGATGAAACTGATAGGCTTTTGAGAAACTACCATAAAATTGGTTGTAGGAAAAATGGGTCACTTTTCCATGTTCTGTAGAAACATTTGTATAAGTACCATGGTCTAACATTTTCAAAGTTTTGTCAGTAAATAATGTATTTGTAAGAGAACAGCCCCACCCCACCTCTCACACTATCTTTAAGGGAGGTTTTGCTCCAGTTTCAATACATGGGCTATTGGAAAGATCATCTGAGCCAACAAAAGACTTTAATACTACTTCTGTCAAGCAAAGATGAATGTGTGTAGAGAGCATGATCTTGCTACTACATAGCATTGGTATGATACAGCTTACATAACACTTAAATTATATGAGATTGGAAAGGACCTCAGAGTAATTCCTGTTCAATTTTTCGGATGAAGAAGCAGATTGTCACACAGAAATTACTTCTTTTTTTATCCTGACATCATTTAAATACAATAATTAAATACATTATTTCATTCACCATTTTTCACATGATGAAAATCTAGTCACATTTGAGAAACTTGGGTCTCTTACAATCATCAGTCTTACAACATCTGCATAGTGTGTTTTATATATTATTTATGTCATTTGTCAAACTTCAGAGTGAATCATGGATTTAAATAGAGTTTAGAAGATCTCTTAACTGGGAATCTCATGGCTTCTTTTTGGGTCTCTATCACCGTATACCATGAAAGAGATTGATTTCCCACATTCTGAAGGTGGTAACAGGGTTTTCACTCACAATGCCAGTCCACTCAGAAACCTTTCCTCTTTTTCCATGTATAAAGCATCTACTGTTACCTGCAATAGTCCTTTCTTTCATGCAAGAGGAAGCGTTGTAAAGGTAGCAAAGACTACCTGTTCATAGTCTTCACTTGGCTTTTATACTAGGATGTCACCCTAGTATAAAACCACTGGACACTTACAAAACCTTAGCAGTAGCCTACAAGCTGCTGCAGCAGATTATTTCTATTCCTTTGGTTTTCTTGCAATGATTGCATTTTGTTCCAGGGTACAGCCCAGGTCCCTACAACACTGAATGTAATTGTCAGGTCTTCTCTGTCTCCCACCCAAAACTGTACTGCAGACTTCCCTTCTTTTTCATGACCCTGACATTTTTGAAGAACATTGGTGAAGTGCTAGGTCTCAGCAGTTGTTTTTTTCTGCAGTTTTCTCATGACGAGTTTCAGGTTATATATTTTGATGAAGAATGACATAGAAAAGATGTGCCTTTTGCAGTACATCATTCCAGAAGGGACATGCCACCGATCTGTCTTATTATTAGTGATATTGACCTTGAACATTTAAAGTGGTATTGGCCAGGGTACAACACCTCCATAAAAGTTCTACCTTTTCCCTTAGCAATTAGCAATTTTTTTTTTTTTGGTGGGAAAAGGGGAAGATACTTTGAACTTATGTAAATATTCTGCTTATCCTTATTCTTTTGCATACTAATTTCAGTTTTCATTGGTGTATTTGACCTTGAGTAGTAATTACTGTAGTATTCTGATGGTATTTCACTCACTCTTCTTTTCCCAATTTTTTTTTTTTTTTTTTTTTTTTTTTTTTTTTTTTTTTTTTTTTTAGACTAGGTCTCGCTATTTTTGCCTGTGGAACTGCAGGCTCACCTTGCCCAGGGTACCACACCAAGCAATTCCCAGCCTCAGCTTCCCAGGTAGCTGGTATTACAGGCAAGCACCACCACACCCAGCTATATTTTTTGGGACTAGGTCTCACTACGTGCTCCCGGCGGGACTCGAACCGCCCTTGGCCCCTGTCATGGCTTTCTAGGCTGCCACCTACAGGCATGTGCCACCATGCCCGGCCCACTTCCCAAATTGTTAAATAAAATTCTTTTACATGAAAGAGTTAACTTCTTTTTTCCTCCCTCTTGGTCCTACTCCTTTTATCACTATATGTTCTTAGATATTTATCTTATTCTTTGGATTGTAACCCATTAAGATAATTTATTTTGTTGCTCAATTTGTATCATTTGGACATTTTCAGCTTTTCTAACTTGATTTTTGAATGTTTTCTTTTAACATTTGCTTATTTTCTGATGCTACATGATATTCCAGGATTATCTTGTATATTTCCTCCTCCAGTCTTGGAATCCTACGGCTTCTCCAAGGTTCACTGGGTCCTGGCATGAGGGAAAGGTATTAGAAACCAAGATTTTGAAATTAGTTGCTCCTAGATATTACTTACTACTAGATATCACTGCTTTGAGGCTCTCTAAGCACACAGAACAAGGAAATTTATTCATTAATGTTAACCCATATATACAGTTATAGCTATATTTCTTTCTGTATCTCTCTACCTGTGTCTTAGTCAGTTAGGGCTGCCATAAGAAAAGGCTTTAGGCTGGGCATGATGGTACACACCTGTAATTCCAGTTACTTGAGGCTGAGGGTGGGGATCACTTGAGTCCACAGGTTTGAGACAACACTAAGCAACACAGCGAGACCTAGTCTCTTAAAAAAGAAAAGAAAAAAGAAAAAGGCGTTAGCATCAGAAATGCATTTCTTAGAGTTCTAGTAGTTGGAAGTCTAGGATTAAGATATTGACTAGGTTGGTTTATTTCTGAGACCTCTCTCCTAAGCTTGTAGATGGTTACCTCATTGTTGTGTCCCCAAGTAATCTTTTCTCTGCGCATGTGTCCTGATATCTCTCTCCTTTCTTGCAAGGACATGAGACATATCTGAGAAGAGTCATAAGCTCTTTGAAACCATTTAAACTTAATTACTGTCTTAATACAATCTCCAAATACAATCACTTTGGTTTATAGCTTCAAAACACACACACACACACACACACACATACACACACACACATACATACGCACATCAGTTAATAATGATACTTCAGATTCTAACTAGCACCACAGGGTTTATTGTTACATTTTCTTTTTATTTATTTGTGATTTCTTTCAGTGATAAGTTTGGGATTATTTATTTGTTCCACCACAGTATACCTTAAGGCCATTTCAGAGCTGCTAACCCATCCTCTTGGAAAAAACAAATTCCCTCAACTAAGGTTCACTTGTACAAGTTTTTCTTTCTTTTTAGCCTTACAGTATCTGGTCAATATACTGTTATCCAATATACTTAGGTTATCTTTCTTCTTCAGTCTTTAAATATGGCTGTACCACTCATTTATTATAATGCAGTTAAATTGAGTTGTCCTATCCAGATTTCCCCTGAAATTGGGGTTGAGCTTTAAAACTTATTTACAAATAAAATTCACTGTTTGTGGTATGTAATTCCATGGTTTGATAAACATATCATCACCATAGTACTAGATAACGGTTCCATCATCTCCAAAATTTGTACTCCCCTTCCTTCTGCAATCAATCCCTGACAAATACTACAATTTGTTTTCTGGGTCCAGAGTTTTCTATTTTAGAGACGACTAATATCATGCAGATGAAATTATTCAAAATGTTGCCTTTGATGCAAGTTCCTTCAGTTTAGAAAATGTATTTTAAGATACATTCATGTTTATTGTACTCATAGCATATTCCTTTTCATCACTAAGTAATATTTCATTATACAATTGAACTGCATTTTATTTATCCATTTACCTGCTGAGGGCCATCTAGGTTATTTCCAATTTTAGTGGATATAAATAAAGCTATAACTATTTCTATATAGAATTTGAGTAATACACAGGTTTTCAGTTTGCTTGGCTAAATACCTAAGAGCAGAATGGTTGGATTTTATTGCAAGTGAATGTTAAGCTTTGTAAGAAGCTACCAACCACTTTTTGATATGGCTGTATCATTTTGTATTTCCACCAGCAGATCTAAGAGATCTATTACTTATGAAAACACTTACTATAAATCCATTTACTGTAAATACTTATCAGACTTGATTTTAATTTGCATTTTTCTGGTGACTAATGACAGCAATCAACTTTCCTTGTATGTGTTTATCTATATAATCTTTGGTGAGGTGATTTTTCAGTTCATTAATTTGTGTTTTTTTTTTGTTTGTTTGTTTTTTTGTTTTGTTTTGTTTTGAGACTAGTTCTCACTATTCTTCCCTGTGGAACCGCAGGCTCACATTACCTGGGGTACCACAGACTCAAGCAATTCCCAGCCTCAGCTTCCCAGGTAGTTGGGATTAGAGGTGCACACCACCCAGCTATATTTTGTGCCCAGCTATATTTTGGGACTAGGTATCGCAGTGTTGCCCCCAGTGGGACTGGAACCAAGATCCCTAGCCTCAATCGCTTCATAGGCTGAAGCTTACAGGCACAAGCCACCATGCCCAGCTTAATTTCTCTTTTAAATCATTGAGAAGTCTTCATATAGTCTGGCAGCATATACTTTGTCAGATTTATGTTTGTAAATACTTTATTCCATTTTGTGTCCTGTCTTTTGTTCTCTTAGTAATGTCTTTCTCTGAGCAAGAGCTTTAGAGTTTGATAAAGTCCAACTAATAGCTTTCTTTCATGAACTTTATTTTTGTTATGTCTAATAATTTTTAGCCATATGCAGAATATGCAGAAATAATTAGGTTTTCTTTTGGAAAAGTGATAGTTTTGAATTTTATATTCAAATCTCTAATTTATTTTAAATTATTTTCGCATAAACTGTAAGGTATGTGTAGTGATTCAGTATGTAATCACTTAATTTATTTTGCGCCTACATAACTAAATTTCCAGCACCGTTTGTCAAAAAGTCTACCCTTCCGTCATTGAATTGTTTCTATGCTGTGTTAAAAATTAGTTGACTGTGTTTATGTGCATCTATTGTGAGTTCTCTATTCCATTATATTGATCTGTATGTCTAACCTTTCACTAATGCCACATTGTCTTGATTATAGTTGATTTACTGTAAATCTTGTGATCATTGCGTGAAAGGATAGTGTGAGTCTTGTGACGTTATTCTTTTACAGGATTCTCTTGACTATATGCATTTTAGATTGCCCTGGTCAATATACATTTTAGAATGCCCTGGTCAATATCTTGAAAAGCCTATTAGAACATGACTGAGATTGTATTCAGTCTATAAGTAGAGTCGAGGAAATTGATCTCTCAACAGTACTGAGAAATATACATATCTGAGTGCCTCTTGTAAAGAATTTAGACATGCAACACTGCAATTATTGTTGTACTGGACAGTATTACTTTGTTCAGTGTTGTCACTGGTGACTAAGATGAGCCACAATTATAAGTATTTATAAATGGCTCAATCCTGAGATGAAACTATAAGTGTAACTTTATCTTATATTCTTGAGATTAAGATTAATTCGTCACCAAAATGAAATGTGAGCAGTCTCCTAATTCTGTACATACACAAAGACTTATTTTTTGGGCCTATATTTAGATTCTATTGGTAATTAAAAGTATCTGCTTTCCTTTTTCCCCAATGGAAAACTCTTTGAAAGGGAAGATATGTATACATTTGAGCCTATATGAGACATAAATTTCTATATCAGATTTTTCTCTTGGTGCTATGCAAAAAAAGTCCATAATTATGATTTAAATACCATCACTAATGACACGGGAATTATATGATAGTTAATATACTGGGTCAACTGGATGTAAGTTTGGACACCCGCCTGTCTGATCTTGGTTAACTAAGTTAGTTAACTTTCCTAAAGCTCAGTTTCCCCCTCATTCAAGTAAGGGTATTAACAACAAAGGAGTTAATATCTCAAAGGATTCTAATACAGATTAAATTATTTTATGTATTAAAACACTTAACACAGTGCGTGGAACTTAATTCTCAATCAATATTAGCTATATTAATAACAGCCTTTGCTCTTAAAAGTTTCACCTATTTTTGTTTTAATTGATGAAGTTTAGTGAGCAAAACTCTACAAAACTAGCAGCTACAAGCTGCCAAAGTGTACCAACTCTGAATAATAGGAAAAATGTCTAATACAAAAATATCACTAAATTATTTTCATTGAAATAAATCTACAGATAAGGGATGTAATTCTAAATTGTCATTTACCACCAAAAACTGAAGGTACAAGTGACTGAATGCTGGCTAATTTTAAAAAAATTTCTAGTATTTTATGCTTTTTTTTCCTGACTGATTTTTAGCAGACCTAGACAGCGTGATCCTCTACTAGCATTCTTGAACTGATTATCAAGGTAAGAAAAGTTTCCTTCAGTTTATAGCCACAAACGGATTGAAAAGTGAGTTGTATTTGACTTTAAGACAGAATCTAGTTCAGTTTATAAACAATCCTGCTTAGGTGTTTACAAAGTCCTTTCTAGCTCATTACTCTTGCATGATTGTAAGAAACGCTGCTTCTGCCTAGCCCCAAATTCTTGCCATTTAGACATAAGAGGGCAACTTCTACCCACATGTACACTATAGGCTCAAAGGCAGTACTTCGAATGGAAAGTGTTGACCAAAGGGTCTTCAAGCGCAGGTTTGCAGATTCATACTCTGGCAGAACTGGTGAACACTGAGGACACAAGGCAAGAGATTTGCATTCCGATTTTTTTTTTTTTCATTTGGTTAGGAGCACAAGTATAACCACCCCTCTTGACACTCGGCCCAGAAGCCTGTGCATTATTTCACTCTTTTGGGTGCATTTTCAGGAAGTTCAGCACAGCCCATCAAAGGTGCCTGGATGGCTCTCACTTGTGGGGATGCACACACAGGTTCACAAGGAGTTCAGGAAAGGCAGCAGGCCCAAGGAGCCCAAGAGGATTTGTTCAGGTGCAAACTCTGCTGGGGGCTTTGGAACCTGGAAGAGCTGAAGCACCCTAGCTCTCCATGGTGGGCGAGTTTAAGCCTCCCTTCTCCGATTCCATTTCCTGCCTCTAACTGCCACAGCTTGATCGTTGAGACTTAGCCACCCGTGACAGCTGAGGGAAATAGAGGGAAAACTGAGCTCTGCGTTCATCTCCTGTGTTGGCACAGGGGCGGGCCGCGATAACTGAACCCCAGCCAGAGCCCGTCACTCACTGTCACTCTCTGCTTCAAAACCATTCTGTAGGATCCTGGGATGGAGAGCCTGAGAACTTACAAGAACACTTGTTTGGCATTTAATTTCATGTGTTTGAGCATGGAGATGAGGATTTCTGTGACGGAGAAAGAAAAAAAAGAAGTAACGTACAATAATAAAGGGAGAGATTTGCTCCAGCAAGAAGTGGAGAGGGGGAGTGATGGACGTCAGCATGATGGAGGTGTTGTTGTTCTGTGTAAATAGTTTTCTCTTCTCTTGTGTCCCTAGAACTTAAACGCATCATTCTCCTCCTCCTTGCCCCTCCCTGCCATCTGGCCTCCGTTTTCCTAGTCTTTTAGGTGGGGACATTATCCACTGTTGAAAGTGAGGTGAGGATAGCCACAGGTAAAAGAAGTCCTAAAAACATCCCAGGCCCGCGTGCAGAGAACCAGACCTCAAAAGCCGATGCTAAAAATTCACTGATAGCTAAAAATACCCTGTTGACACAGGCCTGTCTGCACTCTCTGATTTTTCATTTTACGTGCAAAAATTTATGTTTTCCCATTTTCCTTGGCTAGGTTTCTGTTATTTGAAGGTAAGGTGTGGGAAGGCCTTCAGAGGTTCAATGGGAGACAGGGAATCGGATATAGTTTTTCTCTGTGGAAGGAACTTTCATGGAGATTGAAAAAAAAATGTTTAGGCTCCGCTTGCTACTGTAACCTCTAGTCTTCTGCCAAATGGCCATACAACAAAGAAAGCCTCCTTTTCAAGTTCCTGGTTAATAAAACAACACCACGCAAGACAAATAAACAGAAACAGAAGGCTAGAGTTCGCAAAACTTCACGAGCACATGTGTGCAGCGAGCCGGCGGTCTGTGTGCGGAAGGGCCAGCCACGTCTCGGCCCGCCCTGCATCTCAGATCCACTGTGCACCGCTCCAGATGGCAGGCCTGGAAACCCCTCTTCTCCCCCTCCCTTCTCCCATAAGCTCTTCCCTCCTTGCTCTTTTGGCCCCATCCTACCCCCATGCCCCTGGGGTTTTGCTCCAAGAGATTTCATTTGTCTGCTGAGTTTCTGGAAATGATGGTTCCAGACCAGCTGGACAAATTGTTCTTAATTCAGTCTAGAAAGACTGAATGAGGTTGCAAGGGTCATGGTGGAGAGTGGGTTGGGAGAGTCTGGGTAGAAGGCTGTGGGCAGCTGACTTATTTAAGTGTACAGTCAACGTTCTCAAGCTTCTGTTGTTTTCCCCTAGAGAACACATTTCTTGGAACTCCCCTGGGAGTGTGGTTGGGGGTGGGGGCTGTTAGAGTGAAGGGGAGGGTGGAGGTTGCACAGTTGCTGGTTACACACAGGGTAACAGCTGGGTGTCCAGTGGGGTTCTTAATGCTCTTTCAGGGTTTTTTTTCGCCAGCCCAGGGGAAACTGTGGGCAAGGGCTCGTGCACCTTTAGGAAAAAGCAACAAACCTCACTCATCCAATCCATACTTCCAGCTCTTTCGTCCATCTCCAAGAATGCTCTGTCACCTGCCTTCCACTGAATTCCACTGAGTTCCTCCACTGTCCACAGAGTTGCACATACATGCAGAATCCATCAGGAAAGCATTTCATTGTAACTGTTTGCCCAAGACACGCAGACACGGTTTTCTCAGCTCTTCATCTCTGTCCTCAGGGGATATCTTCAGACCATTACAAAGCAGAATCTGCAGATCAGCTGCTGCTAGAACCTGCAAACAAAGAGCCAACCCCACACTTGAAGAACTGCTAAGGGTTTATGATGTTTCAGAGAAGAAACTGTTCATAAAAAGCTGACAAGCCAACGTCCCTGCAATGTGTTAAATAACAAAAGGAGGGTGTAGAGTTCCTTTTTGTTACTTGGAGTAAATTCAGTGGCAGGGAGGATCATGAAGCAGTCAGTGCGGTGTCTGAGACTTTGGAAATCAACTCTATGGAATTTTCATCTCTATGATGATTTCACGCCTTCAACATCTGTTCATTCAGACTGGTTGGAAGACAGTTATGCTTGCCACTCTATCACCAACGCTCACTAGATTCAGACTGGTTGTTCTCCTGTTTTTGATCAGTATCTCTAGGAGATCTTTGGGGTCTATGAATGCCTTAGTTCTCTCACTTCCTTCTTAAGGGCTTTTTTAGAGTCTGGTCTAACTCCATTATGGATGAACATCACAGAGAAAGCGGGAGCTGGATAATGTCATCAGCAGGAAGCTTTCAGTCTTAGACACCATAAAGGGTTGGTGTTGCCCACCTGGCTTCTTGAGCAGATCTTGACTGTGTGCCCTCTTCTGCACAGCCTGAGTTTCTTAGAGGTAGCTGAGCCTCCTCTGCTTAGGGATAGGCTGCAAACTGTGTAGAGCAGGCCAATTCCATCCTTTCTGTAGAGTACTTTTGGTTCAAGAGCAGTCACAGGATCTTAGTCACAGGAAGCAAAGATGGTAGAGGTTTCTGGAACACTCTTTTTCACTTTTAAAAATTTATTTAAAAATTTTCTTTCTCACTTTTATAACCAGTATATAGCCTCTCTCTTGCTCTCTCTCTCTCTCTCTCTCTCTCTCTCTCTCTCTCTCTCTCTCTCTCTTTCTGTCTCTGTTTATGCTCATGGCCTACCATGAGGGAAACTGCCAAGAAGAACATAGCTCAAGAGTCTCGGGGAACCATTGTCAGAGGACTGACTACATGTTCTTGGAACCTACCCAGGCTCTGGGCCTCCAGTTACACAAGCAAATGGGATTCTTAAGGTAATCAGGTCAGTCAACATCCTAATCTAGGGGTTTAGGTGCTCAGCCTGGTGTGGGTGGGTCTGGTGAAAGAGAACTCAGGTGAGAATTGAAGATGCAGCTAGAATCTTAGAACCATGCACTGTTTTTAGGTCCTGGAGCTTAATTCCTGTGTTAAAGAGCTTGTGATGCTGTGTGTGAGTGTGTGTGAGTGTGTGTGTGTGTGTGTGTGTGTGAGAGAGAGAGAGATAAGGCCAAAGGAGGGCCAGCTAAGTCAGCACTTCAAGACAAGTGTGTGAAACGTTATTATCATCATTTGTTGGGTCAAGCCATTATTCTATTATAATGAAAATAACAGTGACTAGCTTTATCAGGATATTATTGTATTATCATTCCCTATGCTAAGTGTTTTCTTGACTTAGTTCATTTTCTCTACATTGCAGTCCTATAAAGTTCTGTGACCATTTTGCAAGTAAAGAAAAAGTGTTCGGAAAATTCACTTATTTTTTCAATATTATGCATCTGGTAAGTGGGGTAGGTTATTAATGAGTATTTATGGAGAAGGAGCATTGTTCAACCATGTGATCCAGAAACTATCAGTTCCACAAAAAATGCCACCCATCCCAAATCCTGTGTTAAACTTGTTTCCATAGTCAGTGTCCTCATTTTCATTTTTACCACTCATGCTATTGTTATCTAGCTTCCTCTTATTGTTCCCTAACTCATTTAGCTAACATAAATTTCCCCTTCTTAACTACTGTACCCATTTACTGCATTTGGAAAAGAAATAGTTTGTATGAGAAGTTGAGTTATACTACATCTCTAAAGAGTGTCTGTGTGTGTGTGTGAGTGTGTGTGTGTGTGTGTGTGTGTATGTGTGTGTGAGTTGGGGCATAAAAGGAACTAACAGATGTTTCAAATATTTTAGGGCCATTAAATATAAATGCATTAATTGAGATAGTGTTTGAGTTGGTAGCTTATTGGTCACCAGTTTTAGCTGTAATGACCTAAGGTCTTGCCCTGAAATACTGAAGGTAGATGCAGATTTAGGTTGATAATAGGGAAGGGGGGTTCCTGTACTGTCTAGATCCATAGTTCTCCCATGGGGACAATTTCGTGTCTCTCATCGTTTAGGCAGCTAATGACAATCTCTGGAGACATTTTGATGATCATAAGGAGATGGTGATTTGTTATTGGTAGCTAGTGGGTAGAATGTAGGGATGCTACTGAGTTTCTTACAATGCATAGGAGAACTCTCACAATAAGGAATTATCCAGCTGTAAATGGCAATAATGTTGAGGTTGAGAGATTGTGATCTAGATTTACTGAAGCATCAGTGCTTCTTTCTTTCTGTACCATTCCTGCTTGGTTGGGAGCCAGACAACCCATTGTGTTCTTAGGGGTCTCTCTGAGTGTCCTGGAATGTCCTCATGTTCACACTTACACTGAGGCTCAGCAACATCTTGGAGACTGGCAAGGTCCTTCCGCTGGAGGAGACACAGATGTCTTGCAAGAAATGGATGGTGGAGGGCTGTTACCTGGCAGAGTTGAGGTCCTCTGACAAGCAGGTCTCAAACAGCACAACACAGTGGTCCTCAAGCATCCTGCTTCCACAGGGAGTCCTAGTGTAGTTAGCTGCTGATGGGTGTTTGATTAATTTCCTGGGGGGCTCTTTCCTCTCCTTCTTACTCCCCTGGGATTACTTCTATTGTCTCAGCCCCAAACCTGTTGTTCTCAGGCCCTGACCACAGCATCTTTGCTCCCCCACTGCCAACCCAGGTTACTGTTCCAGTGTGATCAGTTCCTTCTTCTTCCAGATCTCTCCATCTTTGCATCAACATTGCAATCAGCATTGCAGTACTCACATACCTCAGCCCTTCCCTTTTGATTTTCAAGGGTTTAGGCTAGAACTTCAATGAGAAAAAAAAAGCTAGATGTTCTTTTCTTTTCATTCTCTTGTTATAGAAGTCAAGTTCTTCTTCATAGCCATGTGATTGCCTCCTAACAATGAGGAGAGAATTAGAAGAAACAACAAAGAAAGGGAAAAAAATCACCAAGATGAATATGTCAAGATTTTATTTCACGACATCAGAGATTTCATAAGAACTCCCCCCCACCCCAAACATACACTTTGGATTTAGGAAGGAGGTAGTGGCGGTAGAGGATAGTTTTATGGGTTTAGCCAGATGTTAGGGACATCTGGTGACTGAATGTTTGTTTTCTAAGCATTTCTGAATGTATGTTCAGAGAATGGGAAAAGGGAGTTGGGGGGTGGGTGGGCTGTTCTAGCTGGTCAAGTAGACTCTCTGGACTTTGACAGTAGAGATAAGAGTAGAAGAAATATTTTTGGCAGAAAGTCACTTTTTCCTCTCTGCACCTCCATTTCTTTATTTAAAGGTGAGATATAACCTACCCCTGATGCAGCACCCATTAATAACTAGAGCTAAAATTCACAGAAGATTACTGTGTGGCAGGCATTGTACTGGACTCTTAACTCATATGTTCTTGTTTATATTCAGTTCTCAAATGTTAATATATGTAATGCTCTGCACAGATGGGTCCTACTCTTCTAGATTTGATGTCATGTCCACTCCCCTTCCACCGTTGGTTTAGAAATTTTAATGTGAGTAAGTCCAGTATAATGTTTTTGGCTTACTTGTGTTCCATTTGAGGTTAGTGACTTGTCTTAAGTTATCTGCATTCTTTAGTCCAATTTTCTTGGTAAAGTTGTTAGGTTACTTGTATTAATAGTGAAAAGAACTTTCTCATTCCAAAGCCAAGCCTTGAGACCTTTGTTTTATAAAGTCCAGACTCCAACTAGGTAAATCAATTGATGCCTTTAAAGGAAAGGCTAGGTTTTCAAGAAAAAGTGACTCCTGGATTTGAATCTTTGGTCCCACAAAGGTTGCCTGATGACATAGAGGATTTTTTTTTTTTGGGTGTGTGTGTGTGTGTGTGTGTTTTGATTCATACTTTAGGAAAGGAAATGCTTCTCTGGGCCTATATGGGTGTGTGAATTTGATGGATCATGGGAGACTGAACAGACTTTCACCTTTTCTCCAATGCTGTGGTCAGCTTCTTTAGACTTTTCCCAGTGAATTGCAGTGACTCTGAAAAGGGGATTCTCAAAGGAAAGACAGAAGTTGGCAGTGGGAAGATGGTTCAGTTGTAAATAGGAAGGAAATGTGAATGACTAATGACAAAAGAAACAAGAAATCCAGAGAGACATCAAGGAAAAGAGCAGTGGGATGAATATAAGTAGAAGGAAAAGAAGAGATCCAGAAGGTGGGAAAAAAATATTGACTTGAGGTCAGAGATTTGTGATCTCCAGGAGGTAAAAGAATCTGGGAGATGCAGATTGAGAATAAAACATGGTAAGTGGTCCAGATCATGTTTACCTTCTGACATACCTCCACAATGGTATAGACTCTGGAGAGCAGTCAGTGTAGACTCTGATATGATCAGTGGGAAAGGCTCAGAAATTGGTGATACGAACAAGCATTCTGCTCCCTGAAGGCCATCCTGATCTATACACACCAAGAGGATCTGTTATTTGAATGCTAGAGGCTTATCACAGCTTAGAGGATTTGGGAGGGATTTGACTGTTGTATAGGGGTGGACAGGCTTGCTATGCCCAGATGGGCACCAGCAGCTCATGGGGTCTTGTTTTCTTAAGTCAATAAGAAGGATTTAATTTGCCAGGCAGGTCCTTGGTTTCAGAGAATAGGGAGGGGTGTGGAGTAGAGTGATTAGAAATAAGATATACTATGGAAGATGAGGTGTATCTTGGAGAAACTTTCTCCTCTTGATGATATGTGTATTCCTCTTCTGTTTTTAGGGAGGAAAGTTAATCTAAAAAAATTAAAAAGCAGTGTAGGGAGTTTAGGGAAAGTTTATAAGGCAGCATAGAGGAACAGAGACACCTCAAATAGCTTGCATGTAACATCTCATGTATTTCTATAGCCCTTGCATTCAGAGTGAAACAGCTAGAGATACCAAGAATTGACTGTTCAGGACTTCTTTCTTTTTGTCACATCCTATAAAGCAAAAAAGGTTCTTTTAAAATTTGTAAATCCTAAGAATAAAACGAATAGTTTGTGAACAGAGCCTTACAATAAACAAGGCAAGCAGAATGATTACCTTCTATGATATCAACTTTCATATACAGTTTAAATACACTTAAATTTTGTATCAACCAAGTACTTTCAACTCTATAAAGTTTCCATTATTTCATTTAGCTAGAGAAATCTGCCAGCTAATATTTTACTCAGCCTGAAGAAATTTTAACTAGCCCTTTCCACATCTATCAAGTTCAAAGAGACATGTAGCTTGTGTATCAATACTCCATAAAGCTTAGCTCTGGAGATGTGGATTATAGCTTCGGTATTTATTGAAACTTCTCTCTCTGCCTATTGGCTGATGGATTTCAGGCCTACGGGCATGTACTTTGATTGCATGTTCACTTCAAACTTCATTCATGTATTCAATCCAGAGGACCTGAGCATCTTTGTGTTCATGAAGATCATTTAAGATGAAAGGCAAGAAAACAAGGTAGACTTTAGATATGCAGCATGTTTCATACAGGCCTTCTCTATATTACTTATTTCTGGTACAGGGCATCAAAGAAAAAAAATGAAAAGTCGGCCCTGTTCTCTTAAAAATAAGTCAAGGGCCCCCAACTCTTTAACAACACAGGAAATGTCAAATATTATATGGATATAAATAACTCAGTAAAACAGGGCTACGAGAACATCTGGCTTTGCACAGTTCCACGCACTCGACGGGCGCAAAGATATTTCAGTAATATTATCCAGTCCTTGGGTTGTGTGAGACTGTGGGGCACAGAAGGGAATTTGAGTGCCGAGTGAAAAATGTGCTTGTAAAAGGGTCTGAGTTGTTATCTGTCTAATCCGTCCTAATCTGTTCAGTCATTTGCTCTGGGGGCTCTTAAGAGGGAATACTGACCCCCTCTGGAAAGCCTTCTCTCAGACTGAGACCCCTCCAAGTCCCAGTATTGGGGATAGAGGGCAGAAGGTTAACCATCCTCCAGAAACAAGCTACCCCAATGATAACTGGAGAGATCATTTTTAGAAGAGATAGCTCAATTTTCTGAGCAACTTGCAGTTTTATTTCAGCTCTAATAGTGTGGAAACGATCTGGAGGGGGAAACAGTGACCATCTCATTTGTTCTTGCCAGGTTTACCTCTCACCTTATTCTGTTCCACTGTGTGTTTTCCCTCCTCTTTCTCAATCATGTTCTGTGAGCTTTCCTTTCCTTCTGAGATCTCATTTGCTTGGGTGTTGGGTAGACTGCTATTTGGGGAAGGCGGTTTGTGCAATTTAGACGATTTGGTGTTTATTTCGCTAACACACACACAGAGTACTGCTCCCAAAATATGTATGAGTAGAAACTTCACACAAGGCACATACGGTTTATGGCTTTTCTCTGCATCTAAATTACAGCGTTCAGCAGTATTAAGAATAAGAAAAAGCAATACCCACCACAAAAAAAAAGACAAAGTCATATATAAATGGTAACTCTGTCTTAGCTCCTTCTGGGCCCATTCTCAAATAACTCTTTCACTTATTTTCCCAAAAATAATGAGTAACTATGATGTGTCTAGTACGATAGCAGGTAAATACTCAAGATTGTTCTTTGCCTTCAAGGAGGTTACGGTATGCAGAAACAGAAACAGAACATGGAAATAAAGTTATAGCACAATCCAATGCACTGCAAACAGAGATAATTTGCTAAGTTATCTTCTACCAACCTTTTTCTTTTTTTGAGACTAGGTCTCGCTATTTTTGCCTGTGGAACCGCAGGCTCTCGTTTCCCAGGAGGGCCACAGACTCAAGCAATCCCCAGCCTCAGTTTCCCAGGTAGCTGGGATTACAGGTGCGCACCACTACACCCAGCTATTTTTTAGGGAATAGGTCTCAGTACATGCCCCCGGTGGGACTCGAACTGCGATCCCTGGCTCCGGCCGTTCTACCAAGCTTTTAAATATGTAGCTACATCAGTATCTTTCTATCCCTTTCAGAGTCTTCTTGTAAATCACTAAACTCAAGTATAATATCTGCTCTTTATGGTGGTTCCTGGAGTTCCCCTAGGGTGATTTTTGTGTTTAATAACCTAATCTAATCTAATCATTCATTCATTCATTCATTCATTCATTCATTCATTCAGCCAACTAGTGAGTGCCAATAGGACATCTTCAGCAGGGGAGACTTGTGGAAGATAACAGTTGCTTGGCTTCAAGTAGTCAGGTGGAGGAAAGCCTTGTATACAGAAAATGACAGCACAGAGTACTAAGTATTAAGGGTCTATGCTAGAGATTAGAGGGGGATAAAGGAAACCTGGTTAGAAAGCAGACTCCAGGGAGGATGGGTTGGAAATCATCAGGTGCCAAAATAATTCTCACATAAAATAATTGCATTTTAAATCCAAAATTAACTTTCCTACTTACATACCTTATTGAAACTATAATTAGATAATTTCTTAATGCCCTTCCACTATGTTCTCTGTAGACTGGACTTGAAAGGAATGGTCAGCCCATCACCCTGAATTGCAAGCTCTGCCTAGACTGTGGGTTTAGAACCTTGGAAAGCTTCTTAGGCTAATTTGCTGGTGACCCCAATCACTGCACCTCTAGCCTGTGCCCAGACCGACACCCTGGAACATCTCTTGCCAACC
>PVHY01000720.1:0-200386 GCA_004024945.1 Uropsilus gracilis | reverse complement strand
GTTGCCCGGGGTACCACAGACTCAAGCAATCCCCAGTCTCAGCTTCCCAGGTGGCTGGGATGACAGGCATGCGCCACCACGCCCAGCTATTTTTTTTTGGAACTAGGTCTCGCTATGGGCCCCAGGCAGGACTCGAACCGCGATCCCTAGCCCCAGCCGCTTCATAGGCTGAAGCTTACAAGCACGAGCCACCGTGCCCGGCTTGTTTTCCTACATTTTAATGATTTTAGTTCATTTGTGTACTGCAATTAAACTGTGAATGAAAAAGCATAAAAAATTTAACCAGAAACGTTTGAATACAATGTTTGCAATTCCTAAGAGATTTTCCCCAGTATATTCATTTTATTTAATGTCTTTTATTTTTATACATTAGTCAATTTTGTATAGTTACCGTTCTTATGTCTGGTCCTCCCATCAATAATGCATCCATATATTGCCACCCTACCCCCCTTTTCTCTCTCCCCACTCCCGATCACTACAAATCCTCTTTGGATGCAAGTCATTGTTCAGTGCATGGCCCACTGGTCTCCCCCATTTTTTTTTCTTTTAGAAACAATGTACTTTTCCTGGGTGAGGGCCTGCACTCCTGAACACTGCAGACCAGGCTGCCCCATCCATTCTGATGTCTATCGTACGATGTTATATCTGAGCCTTAGAGTTCTGGAATCTGGCAGTGGGAACCAGAGTCCCAGTCATTGGCAGTGGAGAAATTCCCCAGCGGGGACAGATGTCATCAGGCAATTGGTTCAGCTCATCTTCTCTCAGGGTTTATAGTTCTATCACAGGACTGCAGCCATGTCTCTGTGGTTTTCCTGCCCCCACCGGAAAAGGAGGGAGACTTGCTCATACTGTACACATCTCTGGACTAGGGGGTTTAGTTCCCTGGGTCCTGGAGACGTTGTAGGTAGAGCTCTCTGACAGACCACCACAATAGCTAGTCTCAGTCTTGTCTCTTGCGGTTCCCACCATGCTGTTTGAGTCCTCCCCCAGGTACACTGGTGAGTGTATCCAGGGCCTCCATTTGTTTCTCTCATCTCCTGGAAGTCTGCAGCTGGACTGCCTGACTTTCTGATGCCTTATGTAGACTGATTGAATTGGGAGTAAACTGGAGAGGTATTCCCTTAACTCCCACTGTCATGCCCCACCAGAGGTGCCCAGGCTCCACCCTTGTCTCAATATATTATTAAGAATAATTACAAGCATTAATAATTATTAATTACAAGCATGTAATAATAATTACAAAAGGGTCTTATGCCCCTGGAAGTTTAAGAGTAAAGGAGTTGAGACTGTATTTTCCCTAAAATGTTCAACTTTAAGCCTTAATGTACTATAAAAGAATACTGATTCTAGTTGCCACATCCAGAATTCTAAGAAAGCCTCAATTTTACCTGTACTACTCCTGGGTATAGAGCAGAACAGTTCCTTTAGTAGATGGGATGTGACCCAGGCAGTATGTCTTGATAAAGCTGTGTACTGACATGTTAATCATGTACACAATGGTATTCAAGGTCCTTTCACCTCAAATAAAATAGTGGCCGTTCCTTGGTTTCACTGGCATAGTTACAGGTATCACAAGTGAGGAACTGAACTATTACCACATTGATAGGTACCTGAGAGTTTACAAAACTACTTCAGTTTGAAAAGTAATTGTCCTGAGACTTCATATAACTGTTACTGAAGCCACTGATGAATGTGTCCATTGACAGCTTCAGTCCCCATCTCCATTCTAGGGGACATCTGGCAACATCTGGAGATATTTCTGATTGTCTGTTACTGGTGTCTGGTTGCATTAGAGATCAAGATGTTGCAAAACACCATACACAGGTCCACTCAAAATGTCAGCAGTGGGAATCTAAGAAACCCTGAATTACAAGCTATAAAGTCATGGAGATATGGGTAAGGGAGGACAAAAGCTATAAAAGACAACAGATGTGGTCCATCCTGGTAGTGCTCAAATTTGAGAAGATAAACCTCTCTATAAATGTATTTTTCAGTCCAAATTGTCCACATAATTTCTATATTTAAATACTTTTATTTTCATTTCACACACACAAAAATAAAGCAACGGTGTTTATAGTTACACATGCTTTTCAGTCAGTGCTGGTCATATGCAAAACAAGTTGTCAAAAGTATAAAGAAAAATAGGCCTCTTCCCTTTACAAGTGAAACAACACAATTTGCATATATTATACATACACACACAAACAATTATCAAAATCTTTCACAAAAGACAGATTATGAAACAAATTTAGAACTCTATCCACAAGCTCAGATTCAAGGAACTGGAGATCTATACAGATGTTTAAATACAAAATGTAATACCTTTACAAGTTTCCAAATAATTACTTTTCAAAGTATTTGAAAGAGACTATTTTTCATAGCAATGTGGAACCGTTGGCTTTAATCAAGACAGCTGCAAGACTAAGTTTTGTCTCAATGTGAGTTTTGATTAATGCAAATGCTCCAATTATGCTGTAATTCTCACCTTATACACGTGCACGCACACACACACTTAAGTGTGTTATCTATACTGATGGCCGTACAAGTCAACTTTCAGAGCATTTCCTTCAGTTAACCCATCTTTTACTTCTTTTGAAGTATTCTAAATTAAGAACTGCTCAGAAACATCACCAATGACTATTGTTACTAATTCCAAAAAAGTGTCCCTTTTCTTTTATTTGTGATCAAAGTTAACTGTATCATGAATAAACTATTTTTTCTATAGCAGCAGGTATACATAACAGCACGGTATAGGCTAATTTTCAGTTTATTTATTAGATACTAGAACCTGAGGGTCTGATATGGTAAATACCATCTCTGAAAAACTTCTAGATTGATTACTCAATGATTCTAAAAATAATATGGCAAATCTTCAGTATTAGATTAGAAACAGCAAAACAATGCTAAGAAGCATGAGGAAGGGAGAGATGGATGGACTTTGCACATCTATTTTCTTTGATACAGGCAAACCTGGAGTTGTAACACCACAGGGTGCATGAAGAATCAATGTGAAATATTCAAGAATGTTGAAAGCGAACATACAGGTCTGGATGCATGAAGAGCATGCAAAAACATACAGCTAGTGAGATAATATTGGCTTACATTTGTGGCAGTGATTGAAGATAACACCTTACAGCACAGACAAAGAGGACAAAAGGGAAACAAGAACAGCAATGGTCTAGCTGGTGGGGAGCTTAGGAGAGGGTCTCCGGAAGAGCTGTGGGCAAGAAAAGGGCCAAGCTGTCCTACCTTGTGTGGGTGTTGAAACATAGAAAGTGCTTATCCCAAATTCTTTTTTTTTATTAGTTTTTTGGGGCCCATGTTGTCATTCATGAGAACCATGGCAATAACTCAAAAGGTTCATTCCAAAAGTCAATAGAGTATCTACTGGGTAAACAAGAATATTATTCCTGAAGATGAATCAGAATTCCAGGTCTCAAAAATTTTCTTCTTTAAAAAAAGACTACTCTCAAGGGTCTTCAAATGAACTCTAGGAAGCACTTTTACTGGCTCAGAGGTTACTGAAAGATTAATCAGCAATGACATTTCAGCACACTCTTCCTATTGTCTTCTTCCCTTTCTGGAATCTACAAAATACAAGTTCCTTTTCATCATTTCTCTTTAGGTTGAATAAACACAAGACATGCAACATCTGATTAGTTTTACAACTCAAACATATCCAAGTGTTTTCCCTTATCTTATTTGCTACATGCCTGTTGCCACTAGTCACAGCATCATACCTTATACCTTCAAGTCAGATGGCAGGGATGTGCTGGGTCTTTATTTCTGTCAGATACAATCAGAGGAACTAAGTATTAAAGAAATAAAATGAAAAAAGAGAAGCAAGTTATATTTACGTATGTACAGCTACACCTTTAAGGGCATATATCCTAGAGAATTAAACAAAATTACCATAAAACTACTATACGATTTAATACTACTATAAAGGAAATACGTGGGAAAAGAAGAAATGACCTGTCAATTAACAAAAGCCAATTTTCATTATGGTCCTATATAGCCATACACAGGACTAAATACAAAATGAAATAACAGAAATAAAAATATACTTATGTATTTAAAAATTTTCCCTTGCCAAAAATATAAATACCTCAAAAATAAGCAAGTAAAAAAATACAAACTATTCTAATCACTATTGCCTACCTGGGCAATATGGGGAAGGAAAGAAGAGGAGATTTGTCATACACTGATCCTCAATTTTCATTTGTTATCTATACATCCAAGCAAAGGATGAGGTACAAAATCAGTAACATAAAAATATTTATATACATTTTTAAAAAATTTATACCTTGTCCTTTGTCCTTAACCACTACCCACCCATATAACCTGTATAATTCCAATAAAAATGGGCTCTAAATACAAAACTGTTGCCAGTGCAGACAACAAGGGCAGGGGGAAAAAGGAGATTTATCATACGTCTGGACCTCCACGTTTCATGATGCACCTGCAAGTCCTAGCACAGGACTGGGTACTGAATAACATAGTACACAAAATGTAGCAAATATTATATACATTTAAAATGCACATAATACAGTTTATATATACACACCCCTCTTTATATACACATACACCCCCATTAAAAAAAAAAAAGAAACCAAACATCTATTCTACCATTGCCCACCAGGCAATAAGGGAAAGGAGCAGGGGAGATTTTTCATAGATTCAATCTCAACTTTCTTTATGTACCTAGAGTCATGCAAAGGACTACATTCAAAATGAATTGAACACCAAAATCATTTATATACATTTAAAATATTACATGTCTTGCCTAACAAGCTTACTCTGCATTAAAAACCAAGTCCTAAGTCCTCTATACTACTGCCCTTATACAGAGGCTACATATGAAAGGAGAAAAGATTTCTCACACTTCTGGATATGGGTTTCTGGACTACACATGATATCTACAAGTGCAAGCAAAATAAAGCCGAGTTTGGAGTGATAGAACAACAAAAAAGCAGCTGGCATTTATACATATTGAAAAGATGCAGACCCAGAAATCCCTACCACCCAGCCCCATAAAACTAAACAGCAACACTATCAGCCATTGCCCAGTCAGGCAATAAGGGAAGGGGAGAAGGGGAGATTTTTTCATAGAATGAACCTTAGTTTTCATCATGTATCCATGTGAAGGACTAGATACAAAATGAACAGAAAAAAAATTGCAAAAACATTATATACATTTAAAAGTACATATACCTACTCTCCCAGCAGAGGAAGTGGTAGAGTTAAAAAAAAAACAAAAACCAAAAACAACTAGGTTACAGCTATTGCCCAAAGAGGCAATACGGAAAAGGGAAGAGGAGATTTTCATACATCCGGACCTCCACGTTTCATTAAGTACCTCCCCGTCCAATAAGGAACTGGGTACAAAATGAAATAACACTTTATATATATATATATATATATATATATATATATAAAACACTATATATAGTATATATATATACATACACTAAACACTGTATTTACAGTTTGTAAAAGTATATATCCTACCCTAAGTCCTTTCCCACCTCAAAAATGTCAAGGAACCCAAACGACTTTAAAACTATTGCTTATATACACAAAAAGGGAAAAACAGGTGGAGAGACGGCTTTACATGCTCTACGCCATGATTCATCAGGAACTTATGTGTCCAAGTAAAGGACTGAGAACCCAGTGAAATGATATAATAGGGAAATGAAAGAGATCTATCTATCTATCTATCTATCTATCTATCTATCTATCTATCTATCTATCTATCTATCTATCTATCTATCTATCTATCTATCTATCTATCTATCTATCTATCTATCTATCTATCTATCTATCTATCTATCTATCTATCTATCTATCTATCTATCTATCTATCTATCATCTATCTACCATCCATCTACCTACCTACCTGTAATTACTCCTATAGCCACAAAAATCTTCTGAAATTAAATTACTAGCTGTTATTCATACAGATAAAATTTCAACTTCTTCCTATATCTAAATATCCATGTAAAGGACAAGGTAAGAAATGAAGTAATAAAAAGTAGCAAAAAAGTTTATATACAATATTAAAGCAGTACCCTTGTTTTGAACTCACCTTCTCTACACCCCCCCCGCCCCCCGCCAACACACACACAGAGCAGAAGAAAATTTTAAGAAGCACAAACTACTCTAAAAGTATTGCTCAAACAGGCAATAAGGGAAGGGGACAAGAGGAGGTTGTTATACATCCGGAACTCCGTGGTTTATGAGGTGCCTCCCAGTGTGGGCACCCAATGAAAGAATGGAACAGTAATAAAAAAGGTATATGCAGTAAGCACCTATTCCTGACCCAGATCCCCAGCTCTTCAACAGATACTCTATCAGCTACTGCCCACAAAGACAACATGGGAAAGGGACAAGAGGAAATTATTAAATTATTATACATCCAGACCTCCATGCTTCTCTAGGTACTTTACATCCTATGAGGAAATAGCACAAAATGAAGTAATAATACAAAGTAGTAGTAAATGTATTTATATATTTATATATGTGTATACACACACACACATATACACACACACACACACACACCCCACTCTCTCCTACCCTACAAAACAAATTACTCTATTACTGATAGCCCAGAGGAGCAATAAGGAAAAGAGGAGATATGTCACACTCTGAACTGAACGTCTATCAAGTATATATGCATCTTTGCTAAAGCGTATGTATAAAGTGAAACATCAGCAACTATAACTACTCAGTTAATTTCCACCAGGCAACAAGGAGAGAGGTATATGGGATATTTGCCATACTCCTGATTTCCACAGTTTACATAACCATGAGAAAGCTAAATGATGTACAAAGTGAAACAATAACTTCAAAATAGCAGCAAAGGCATCTGTATATATTTTTAAGAGAACATACACTATTCTCCTTGCTAAATCACCATCTTCTTTCAAAAAGATCAAATAACTATTCTATAGCTACAGTTCACACAGGCAAAACAGGAAGGTGGAAGGCTTCTTATAGGATATATTTCACCGTTTTATGAGGACAAGATACACAAAATGAAAGAAAAACACATCTGTATGTTTTAAAAGTATATACCCATCAAAAGTCACCCAAAGAAACCAGTCAACTATTCCACTCATTATTGCCTGAGCAGACAAGAAGGGAAAGGGAGAGGACAGTTATCATATTTTTGCACTCCCACTTCTCATTTGGCATTACTTGGCAAGGCAAAGAATGAAGCATAGAATACAAGAATGTAAGAATATATACATTAGTTTTTAAAGTACAAACGGAGGCATGGTGTGGGTGCAGAATAGAAGGAAGCATTTTAAAGAGAGTTAATTCCAAAGATTATAGAAGAGCTACATCAGAACTAAGAAATTTGGGTCTCTTTCTGCAACTAGATCCAGCCCACAGTCCTAGGGGATGATACATCTCCTGAGGTACCTACCTTATAATAGTCCCATGTAACAGGGGTTTATGTGATATTCAGTAATCTGACTGCAGATTATGGTTCTAGATGCTGTAGTCTGAAAAGACTCTTAAAACCAGCTCAGTAACAGACAATCTGCAGCCCAACAAACTCAGCACTTTACTTTCATTTCCCACTTTCTAATATTCAGAAAGGACTGCCTCCGTGCCCAGTAAGACTGGGAGAGTTCCATATCCTCTATATACCCAGCACTCTTCTGACAGCTCTTCTGTTCCTACAGTAGCTAGAGTACATATGCATGAATAAAAACAATGAATGGCATAGAACATTAGCATTAAGTAGAACCTGTGGTAACATGAAAGTTTATGAACACAAATATACTAATTTCATTTAAAGAGACATATAAAACAAGATGGCACATACTATGGTGGAAGATAATACTAACTGCAACTTAAAATATCTTGTCACTTGATAAAGAATAAACCAGACTCCTTAGATTTCTACCTTCATAACTTTTCAATAATAAAGATTTCTATTCTACCATTCTAGAGTTCAAATTTTAATTTTCTTAAAAATCTTTTGTGTCCTTTATATTGGATCAAGTAGATCATCTCTCTGCAATGAATACTTGTTAAGCAGTTCTTTAATTATGTCCTGGTTCTATGTACTTGTATAAAAAAGCACAAAAAAACTGCTGTGCTTCAATCTATTTTTCTCAGAAATACAATGGTTAAAAGATTTGGAGGAAAATTCTTCAAAAGGTACATTTATATTTATACTACATGTTTCTACATATTGCTTAACTGTGTATTTCTGACATAGTTTTTAGATGTCTATCTAGATGGACTTGACATAACATTAAAAAATCATGGAATTCTGTGGGAAAATCTGAGGTAAGGCCCAACTAAAATTATAATTGAGATGAGGTCTACAAATAAAACTACAAATGCATGGATCTGATATCAATGGAATGAAAGCTTTTGAGTACAAAGATAGCAATGGATTATGAGTAAACTTTTTTTTGGTGGTTGTTGTTGAGACTAGGTCTTGCTATTTTTGCCTGTGGAACCACAGGTTCACGTTGCCTGGGGTACCACAGACTCAAGTAATCCCCAGCTTCAGCTTCCCAGGTAGCTGGGATTACAGGCGTGTACCACCATGCCCAGCTATTTTTTTGGAACTAGGTCTTGCTACGTTGCCCTGAGCGGGACTCGAACCGCATGATACCTGGTCCCCGCCATGGCTTTCTAGGCTGCTGCTTACAGGCATGCGCCACTGTGTCCAGCTATGAGTGAACTTGTTTTACCCCATGTTTTTATAAGGTTTTACTTGAAACAACACCCTCAAAACATCCACATACAGAAACAAAATGATATAATTCAAGACAAGATTTGCCATATGCAAAGCTAACATACATTACAGAAGCGATGTAAATATGGACAGGTAAAACAAAAACCTTAACTGATTTTGAGAAGTAGCAAAATTTAAATTCGGTATCAAAGTGGAATTTGGAATATAACATGGTAAAAAATCAGCAACAACAACAAAAAACCCTTTGTCAAAAGTTCAGTATTTTTCCCCACTCTAAAAATATAAAATCATACTAACTTTCAATATCAACTAAATTATCATTTACTGAAGCATCAAGAATAAAGACCTATAATCACCCAGCTTCAATTAAGACATCTTTAGGTGATTCTGTGATTCTCAGGATATTCCCTATTCTCAAACTGAGATAAACGTTAGAAAAGACTAAACTGGGGAAACATACTAGGATTAAAGAAGGCTATTTTCTGCCTACCATCCTTTATAACTCTGCTTTATAAAAATATTTTCATAAAATAAAATTTTATACACAAGCCCACATATTCTCACTTCACACCTATTGCATTAAAAAAAGTGACCTTTCCCATTGTCTGATTCTGTGAACAATTTTTAAGTGCTTGCAAATGGGTAATTACCCCTTTTATGTACATAGATGTCAAAAAACAAAACATAAAGTACTGAACAATTAATAACAAAGCTTTTCTCCTAAGAATCAAAGAAACACAACAATCTAGTTATAATTCTGCATAGCTCAATAAATTCAAGTACAGTATTTCTCTTTTAGATAGAGTAAAAATGCCATACAGTTATGAGTATTTGCCCTCACTTTTATCTTTCCTTAGCCATTCCTTTTAATCTGTTAAAAGAAAAGGTGTGGCTGTATGACAGAAAACTATGGTTTTTCAACTAAACAAAAGGGCCATTTTGATAGTAGAAAAAGTTCAAAGCCCACCATAATTAAACCTGAATGAAATTACCCTTATTTCTGTTTTCTTTATTCCTTTAAGGTACTACGGTGAACTTTAAATAAAAATGTTCAATTTCTCAAAGACTCTTTTAAAGTATGCTATTTTATCATATAAAATGAAGATATACCCATGGATATAATTCAGAGAACGTATCTATGATCTATCATGCCAAAAGGCAACTTAAATAAATTGTATTCTTTATAATTGTGCTAAAGTCATGATAAAAGATACTAGTATTAATAAAATGCTTGCCACGATTATAGAAATATGTACCCATAACTATAATAAGGTTTATCTATGGCAGGAAGTGATAAAGGTGTACAGATTTAAAAAATAATGGAATTCATGAATAAAATAATTATAATTAAATCTAACTTGATTTGGACCTTTTAACTATGATAATGCTATAAACAGTGAAAAAGAAAGTGCTAAGTATTTGAAAATTTTAACCTTTAGGCTTTTTATTTAGCTTCTCAATACAACAAAAATTTAAAAATTTTATAGCACCTGGCTATTACAAAAAAAAGAATAGCTATAGTTTATTCAAATTTTTTTCAGAATATAAAGGGTTAGTCAAAACCCCAAATCAAAGTAGATCTGCACACCTGAGATCAGTTCTCCATAGTTGCATGTTTCATCAACTTCATAATCATACTTTTTGAAGCTAATTTTGTACCACATTCAACCAGTACCTATGAACAAGAACCAATACATGGCTCACAAAACAGCAACCTGCAAAGATGGCAGCTCTCTGACAGATTCCCCCTTGTCTCACCATGTCAGTACTTCACAGATACTGAGAAATAGAACAGAATTCCAAAACAGCCTTTTCTCCATTTGTATATCTTCAAAGTAAAACAAGTACTCAATGTTTTTTAGATGGTTGGCATACAGGTATATATACTCTTGTTAAATGACCACACACTGCCTAAGACAATCCAGAAAAGACAGATGAAAATACAGACGAGCCCTGAGCTAGCTAGAACTCCTAAGTGAGCAAACAGCTCTGCAGCGACCTGGCTTCATGTTCGCTTTTTCGCAAAAAAGCAGCACAGCCCAAGTTAACAAGCTCTCTGAATGGATGACAAAATGAGGGGCAGTTGTGCATGCTACAACCACTCTGTCAGAGTTTTAAGATTCTTTTCCATCCACTGGATATTCAACTGGATGACTTCCAAAGCCTCTTGGACACAACGCAATCGAAAGGTTGCCTCTGATTGATTTTCAAAGAACGTCTGGACCTGTAAATCATTGAGAAAAGTATTTCAACAGAAGAAAAGAATAATAACTCTAAAGATGTTTTTTTAAATTCCTGCATTAAGAAAATTCATTGGCTATATATATATATTTTTTTCTTATATCATCGTATACTCCATAGTTCTCCCCATCATATCACCCATGAACCATCACCATGATCCCTTGTATATTTTTTCTGTATATTTGTCAAAGTTTTATTCATTATAAAAATAAAAACATATTAAATATTGTATAGGTTAAGGATCTGACCACAACTTAAGGTAATCAGAACCAACCAAAGTGTTCATGGCAAAATCCTTACAAACATAATATTTCACTTAATCTTTTAGAAAACGGTACACTGTGGTTTCTAACATGAAAAAAATCTCAAGTTCAATTTCTTTTGCTGACTCTGTGTGGTAGAGACCAGACTCATCTCTGAGTCTTCTGGTCTAAAAGCTAGTTCTCTTTCTACCATACAGCGCTACACTGTCTCAATTCAACACTCTGAATTAATTTGGTCTTTCCTTAGCAGGCAAGGTTTGATATGAGCGGTATAAAGAATTAAAGAAACTGTCCCAGTTAAATTAAAGCAAGGCAGTGCCATTTAAGTACCACTGGATTGGGGCACAAAACCAATTCCCTTCCTTTACTGGACAACTCTGAAGGGCATCCCAGTTCCCAGCTCCCTATGGACTTTGCTGCCCAAAATGTTGCCTGGAAACTGGCAGCTAGACACCCCCAGCCACTGGTCACAAAGGCAGAATGGACCTTCACTCCAGATCCTCTGAGCCAAGATCTGCAATTGAACATAGAACTTGAGCCAAAATAGGAGTTATTTAGATACAGTCTTGGAAAATGCCCAATACAGGTCTCCCTTGTATTTTTTTAAATAAATAAATTTAACTCAGTGATAAATTTTAACTCAGTGATAGTTGTGCTAATGTCTTACAGGAGGCAGAAACAAGAAGTACTTTAAATCTGGGGTCCTTATGTCAAGTTCCTGATCAAGTATGGTGAAATCTGAATTAAAAAACACAAAACAAATAATTCTACTTATTCCCACAAGGATCAAGTTTTCAAATCTAAAAAATAAAAAGTCCAAGTAAAAGTAAATGAAGAATTAAAAATTGCTTTAGTGCCCAATTTTACCCTTCAAAACAATTTTATTCTCACTTAAAACAACTTGGCATAATAACTTTAATTCAAAATATTATTTGTATCAGGAAGACAACTGTTGAAATGGAAATCAGATTTTTCCTTATTGACATAGATCTCCCCTACAGAAATCATCCTAAAGCAGAATCATCAGCATTAATGAAAGTGGACAGAGAAAAGAGACAGATATTGACATGAGAATCACCACCTCACTTAAACTCGGTAGCCTGAGGGAATGGGCTACCTGATGCTGCTACTGACACTATACAACCAACCTCAGATAAATGTGCCTTTGTTGAAAACAGGTGAGTTGATCCAACAACAATACTTTGTATGGTATAAGACCCCAGATGGAACCTGAAGAAACACAAATAAAAGAGCAAAGAAATGAGGCGGTTGCCACTGAGCAAAGTTGCTGAGTGCAAAGGAAATGCTTTAATGGGAGCTACACAAATCAAAGGCAGCATGGAGGCTGCTTCTGGGAATGGCAGCTTGATAAATCTGAAGCAGTCCTGCATATCTTTAGCATCAGTGGGAAGGGAAGGTGAGCAGAAAAAGGAATGGGCCATCCAGATAAATTATTAATCTGTTTAATCTACTATAAAATTACTTTACACACCCAGAAATGTCATTGCTTAAAAAGAAAGAGACAACCACTTGGGTATGAGTCCTTTCTTTTTTTTTTTTCTCTTTTGTTGGTATTTCTCTATTTCTCAGTTTTCAAGGGCCACAATTTCAAAACAAATTTTTTTTTTTTTACATCATTACAAAACCCCCAAAGTTTTCCTGCCACCATGTCATCTATGAACTTTCATCTGAATCTCTTGTGCCACCTCTGCCCTTATTTCACCCTTTTTTCCTGGCCCTCCCTTGCTATATGCTTTAGTTCTGCTGTTGTTGGTTGCTAGTTTTAACTTTTTCTTGTCCTTTTGTTTGTTTGTTTGTTTTCCCTATATTCCACATATAAGTGAGACCACCTGGTATTTTTCTTTTTCTTTCTGGCTTGTTTCGGCTTTATGATACTTTCTAGCTCTATCCATGTTGCCGCAATGACAAACTTTGTCTTTTATTTTTTTTATTGCTGAATAATATTTCATTGGGTAAATATGCCACAACTTTTTGATCCACTCATATGTTCTGAGTTCTTACTGGTTCCTGGGCCATGGGATGGTATTTTTCTACATGCATAACTAAACAGTGATTCCAAAGTAGTCTGTGGCCATACATAGCTGAGTGATCTGTTATTTTGTTTAGTACTCAAATGGAACACCACTGTTAAATGACTCATGCTAGAGGATTATGTTTACAAGTGTGACTATTTCTGGGTGTTTTAATTGTCACTGAAGTTATGATATTTTTTAGAAAATCATAACTCTTGTGAACCTTGACAACACTGGGAATGCTTTTCAAAAACAGAGTCTGAAAATAATAGGAGTTGTTATCTTCTGAGAAACTTACTTCTGAACAAGTTTATCCCAGTTCTCTTTAACAAAATCCCATGCCAATAAGTGTCCAGGAAAGTGCCGGCCCACCGTTCTAATGATGAATGGCAACTTTTGTGTTCGGAAGGTATCTCCATCAAGGCTACTTTTCAATAACCTGAAAAACAAACCAGATTTAGCTTCCAAAATAATTATTCACTATAAAGTGAAGACTGAACTTGAATTAGTATTATTTTTCAAATTAAAGCCCTATGGCAATTTAAAGAATATAAGTTTGGTATTTGTATAAAATTGTCTAGATTGAAAATGTCTTTTTTTTACTTAAAAAAATAGTTAAAAAAATAGTTCTTGATGTAGTAAGGACATTTAGGAAATACATTTTTGTAGAGTTTATTGTAATTGTTATATTTTTTCTATTAAAACTCTTATTTGATTGAATAAGCAGATTAATACTCCTAAAATCTGTGCTATTTGATATAAAAATGAAAATGCATTTCAAAATCTAAGTATGAATACTTGATACTAACAGTTAGCATTTATTGCTATTCCACATTACTAGATAATGTTCTACATTAGTGACACAACAATGCTTAAAATAGGTATTTGCTACTCCCATTTTATAGCTTAGAAAATAGGTTATGTCATTAGCTCTGTTACACTGACCATAAATACTAAAGCCTGCCATTTGGATGCAAATAGTCTCATCTAGTATTCGACAAAACCTGTTTAAAGTGAGAAACTGCATACCCAGAAAAGTATGCTGCAGTCTTTTTAAAGGGGAAAAGTCCCCATGTTCACAAAATGTGATGACTTACAAAAACTATTATAATTATACTATGAAATACTATGCAGCCATGAAAACAAATAAAGCTGGCTTTATGAACTAACCTGGCAAATCTCAAAGAATGACTATTTATTAAAAAAAGAATGCACAAGTCACAGGGTAAGGTATAAATCTATGTTTATATATGTAAATATAGATGGATACTGTTAACAGAGAAAAAATAAGAATGGAAGTGAAAGACAACAGAAGATACTTTCAAATTTTATTCCACTCTTAGATGTTATATACTTTATAATGGAAATTTATTAAAACAACATTATTACTAATTAACAACATTATTACTAATTTAAAAACTAAAAAATTTTCTTTGTTGGTCAGTTTAGTGATTGGTGCTTACTTATAGTGTATCCTCTGGAAAGTGAATCTAGACAGGAACTAAGGACATATAGGTGCTCAGATATTTGATTTTTCTGAATGAAACTATACCAGAGACACAATGATATGCAAGCGCCTTCCTCTATCTTTCTCATGTTGTCCTTCAAGATACCTTCCTACTTCTCTTGGCCACATAGAGCTCTTCTTTTAGGAAGAGCTTTTGTACTATATCTCCTTCTCCCATGGAAACTATCATTTCCAGGTCCTTACTAGCCAAGCATTAGAAAGTACAAGTCTGAGAAATTCCCATGAAACTGTAGTGTTCAAGCTGTGTTGTGTTCCCATTTTCTGAAATATCTTCATTTTCAAAATTATAGGTAGGACAGAGCAGTGGCTGATCAAAAAATAATAAAGCCCTGAATGTGGATTTAAAGACAACATGTCAAAGGGATGAAGATATTTTTAAGCAGAAAGTAAAAGGAGGCTGTGGTTCTTGTCATCTATCAATGTCTTCTGGGCAAGGTGCTTCATGCTTATCTACCCAGAGGCATCCTGGGTGAGGTCTAGAAGAACCAGGCTTCTCCACGGTATGTTAGGTCTCCTGCCACCCTAGGAGCACAGTGCTGTTTTGCTTTTGGTTTCTATAAATTGTAACCCTTGGGTGGTTTCATACCAGTAGAGCTTCCATACATTCTCTGAGCTGGCAAGAGCTTCAAGAATTTTATTCTTCTCTGCTTCCGAGGCTACCGTGTTGTACTTGCTTAAGAGGAAAACCCAGCCATCATCCGTCTTTCCTCCCACTTTGAACACAGTAGTCATAACATCAGTAGGGAGGCTGTAAAAGAGGTGGTCAAATATGAGATGAAAAAGAAAAAATCCTATGTACAAAGACAAGGGATTGACAGGTGGTGGTGCTTCTGGAATCAGAGGATCTAGTTAGAAGTCTCTTCACTGTGTACCATTAGTAGCCAAGAAAAAGGTTAGTTCAGAGGCCACTAGTTTCCTAGTGGGGTGACATTAAAGAATACCATTTCAATTCAATGCAATGATATTCATTGAGTACCCACAAAGTACCACACAGGCAACTGGCAGGATGCTGGGAAGGAGAAGAGAAATGGGACGCAGCCTCTGTCCAGTAGGGACTCACAGACTTTCACGAAGTATAAAGTAATGTGGGATGGCAAGGTCTGTGGTAACAAACATGGGGGTAAGAAGATGGAAAGAGGTATAGTGTACTGGCTTTATTAAGAGCTCAGAGCTGGAAAAGACCTCACAAAAGGTTATCCACATCCCTTGTCACAACTCTCCACTGAACCTTCTTTCCACAGTGGTTAGTAAGGAATCTGGAGAAAACTGGTCATCATCAAAAACATTTCTGCTAACTGGTAATGCCACATGCTATGTGCTGTTGTTAAAATAAAAGAGTTGTGTTTGATATCATACATTGATTAGGTTGGCAACAATCAAAAAATCCCAGAAAATAACAAGTATTGGCAAACATGTGGAGAGAAGAGAATGCTATACAGTATTGGGGGAATATAAAATAGTGCAGTCATTATGGAAAACAGTATGACAGTTGCTTAAAAAAATTAAAAACAGAACTACCACATGATCCAGTTATAATACCAGTTCTAAGTATATACCTGAAGAGGTGAAAGAGGTTCTCAAAGAAACATTTATGCACTCAAGCTCAGAACAGCATTATTTAGAGCAGCAAAGGTGGAAGCAACCCAAACACCCATCAATTGATAAAATAAACACAGTGTGACAGGTAATACACAATGGATTACCCAGGCCTGAAATGGAAGGAAAATTATGACACTTGCCACAACATGGACAAACTTTGAAGCCATTATGTTATGTGAAAGAAGCCAGTCATAAAAAGACAAATACTATTTGATTTCATCTTTTTTTTTCTTTTTTCTTTCGAGACAAAGTCTCGCTATTTTGCCCAGGGAATTGCAGGCTCATGTTGCCCGGGGTTCTACAGACTGAAGCGATTCCCAACCTCAGCCTCCCAGGTAGCTGGGATTACAGGTGTGCGCCACCATGCCCAGCTATTTTTTGAGACTAGGTCTCACTATGTTGCCCCGGGTAGGTCTCGAACCTGCAGACTCAAGTGATTCCTAGTCTCAGTTGTGCTCCAGGCTGCACTTAATGGCACGTGCAACCATGCCCAGCTGATTTCATCTTTATGGGATATTTGGAATAATTGAAACTCATAACAAATAAAGTAGACCGTTGTTGCCAGAAACTGGGAGGACTAGAAAATAGGGAGTTTTTTAATGGATATAAACTTTCAGTTTAGTAAGATGAAAAAGTTCTGGGGACTGTATAACACAAATGCACTTATACTACTAAATACTTAAAATTGAGTAAATTTTAAGTTATATGTATTTTACCACAATAAAGATAAATTATATTTCTAAACACAGTTGTATAGAATTTTCCACATTAGTACTGTTTTATAAGATTCATAATAAAGAAAAAAAATCCTATTTTCAATATGATGTAAGGTAAACATGAGAAGTATGTCCCACCTTTGAGTTCCATTGGATTCCATCCATTCTTTAAACAGCTTCATGGCAACAGTAGTGCAGTTTTCTACTTTGTGGGTACAAGCAAATTCTAGCAAGACTGACCGAAGCTCTCGAACAGATGGGGTGCCCTCATCAGTCCAAGTTTGTTGCCGAATTTGGTTTTGTAGCAATTTAGATACTCTATTCTAGAAAGGCAAAATGGATTATGATAGAGTAAAAATAATTAAAGACAACCCAAAAATCCAGACAACTAGATTTTATTTTCTAAACATTTACCCAGGAAAAAGAAAAAACAAAGTGGTGGTGGGAGTGCTTAGATATTACTCATTAACATCACTTGACATATGAAGCCTACATACAGCTCAGATGAAATGATTCAATAGCAGAGGCTATATACAAGACTGCTCTCTTAACACAACACAGAAAGAATTAATGATTTATTTGTAGTAGGAAATCTTTCTTCTGTGTGTACTGACCTAGAAAGCTACTTTTATACTAAAGTATCATCTATAAGTACAACTGGGAAAAAGTTGGAGCTTCCTGATCTCACAACAGAACCCAGAAATTCATAAAGCAATGGTAAGTAGACCTTTAACTATTTTGAATCCATTATTAGAGGAATATTTAAAACTAGTCTGATACAATAACAAATTAACCAAATTAGCAAGGAAATGAGGTCTACATGGAAAAATATATTTATTTTTTATATTAACTTTTTTTAACCCACAGAAAAGCTATAAAGATAGTATAATGAACACACATCTGTTGTTCACCTAGATTTACTGGTCTTTAGCACTCTTATATTTGCATTGTGTGTATAACACACATACACACTCACTTGTTTTTGTGGTTTTAGCTGAATCATATGAAAACAAGTTACGGTATATGCCATATCACCCTTACAGCGTCTGACCTTGTCTGAAAGCAAGTTACAGAAGTCATATGCAGTTTATAAATACTAAATTTTGCAACCTCTAGGAGTACCCTTTCATGCTAAAGAATATTAAATTATTCAGTAATATCATCTACTCTTCAGTCCATTGGTAAATTTACTTTTACAAGGGAAGACATAATTAAATGTATACTACAGTACTTAGAAACCAAAGTTCTCATTTCTTTTTCATGGTTCCCCAATACAAAAGTATAGAAGCTGTCTATGTAGATGGGAATATATACAAACTGTGGTGATACAGGAAGGGGTGACACGGGATTAAAAAAAAATTACCAATGTTCACAGGCATTAAAAATGAAACTTCCATGGCAATAAATAAGGAGAATCAAAATGAAAATTTAGATACACATGTGGGCCCTGCATGTGTTATCAGGACAGCGGTATTCTTTCCCACTTCTTTAATACAGCTCAATAAGTATATACTACAGATGACACATACAAAAGTCTTAACCCCAGAAAATTAAAGTTTAAATTCTTCATAGGACATTATATTCTTCTAGAGTACCACTGTAAATATACAATAAATTCTATTTGGAGAGTTTTACATGGCTGATCCATTTTCTTAGCTAACCTCCTTTCTCCGAGTAAGTCTCCTGTGGAGTTAACATGATGGGAATGGGGAAAAAAAGAACTTGAGCAAGGAAAAGAACTCACATTTGTGATAACACATCAACTCACTTTTTATTTGCTTCAAAAGCAGTGAAACAGAGAACAGACACTTTGCGGAATGTATGCGTAACCAAGCTTATGGGTACTGGGAGGACATGAAAAATACTTTCCATGCTGACTGATAATGTAAGGAACATAAAAGAAGTGCAGAGACTCTAACTGGATACACATGACTGCAACTGTATGTGCTGTCTTCCACTGATTGGCTTGACCTTCTCAAAGGCATGATAGCAAACTCTCCCAAAAGACTGAAGAGTAAAACAAACTTAAACTCTACGCATCACTGTCAAATAGAAACAATGGAAGAAGTAAAAAGTTATAGGCTCAAAATACTACTAAGAAATACAAAAAACAAACAAAAAACCACCTCAGTGGATAAAAATGACAATGCTCCTTAGAAGCACAAAAACTAAAACATAAAGAAGGGGGGGCATGTACTTTAAATTAAAGAAAATATGGGAAGAAAGGGACTGACACCTAAAGAAGGCTCACTGCTGAGCAGTTACTCAGAATTATAAGGCACAATTTTACTAGTTATTCCTTACACTAAATAGTTAAGGGGAATTCCCCAAACAGTTGTTTCTAAAATCTTTCAACTGATAATAGAGTGAAATATTTTTTAAGAAAGTATACTAATTCTGCATCCATAGAAGAGTCTCATTATTTTAAAGTATCACTTTTATAACTAATCATTATATTTTCAATATTAATAAATATATTATCTTTCCTTTTTTTATTTTAATTTATTTTCAAAATTAAAATTTTTATTTTAATTTATTTTCAAAATTTAACTCATTAAACAACAGAATCCATTTTGTAAAGTTAAAATGGCAAGTGGGGAGAGGGAATAAATTGATGGGTTACACAAAAGTTATGAACACTGGATACCCATTAAAATGCAACAACAATAACACAAAGTGATTTGATTTAAAATCAGAGAAAGATGCTGGCACTTATGTATTACATTTTGATTTACTGCTTTAATTTTATACTGATATGCCCAGTCAGTTTTTTCTTTCTTTTTTTTGGGGGGGGGGGTAGGGCGTCATTTGAGTTTCTTAAAAGTGAAATGTCAGTTTTTATAGAAAAGGTTTATACCACCAACCCTCTCATATGTACAAAAATGAGAGACTTCTGAAACCAGAATATGGCTGAGATCCTACATTATCATCAGATTTTGAACAATTTGACAGAATTCAAATGTGTCTCAAGATCCTACCCATCACAACAACACAGCACAGGTCACTGAACATGGCAAGTATTATGTAGTTATGAGCAGCCTGATTAACAAAATGACCAATAATTGTACACAATGTTCTGGTGACAAAAACTAATTAGATACCAGGTCTTAATCACTAATACCATTCGAAAATTGGATGCAAGGATTCTGCAAAGTCTCTTATCCCAAGCTCTGACTAGAATGTCAGATTTCATACTTTGAAAGTTTTGATGCTCCCAAATAGCATAAGATTAAAATGAGAATTTTAAAGATACAATTTATAACTTAAGGTAACCTGACTTTTAACTAACAATCAAATGTAGGAAGATCTACAACAGCAACAGGGCCTTGGCCTTATAAAAGAACTAAGCCTCTTTGTTCTTGGCCTGTCAGTACCTGGACATGACCTGAAGTATGTTCTCTTTTTTCCATGAGACTAGGTCTTGCTATTTTTGCCCAGGGAACCACAGGCTCACCTTGCTTGCGGTACCACAGACTCAAGCAATCCCCAGCCTCAGCTTCCCACGTAGGGATTACAGGTGCACGCCACCACGCCCAGTTATATTTTGGGACTAGGTCTCACTATGTTGCCCTGGGTGGGACTCAAATCATGACTCAGAGTCCCAGTTGCAACTCCCTAGGCTGTCACTTACAGGCATATGCCACCATGCCCAGCTTTTGAAGTATGTTTTTAATAAATACACACTTGCCCAGCAAAACTGGAAATCTCCACCAGGGATAAAGATACAGTGATTTTAGTGTCGCACTGGGAAAATGTTCACCCGTCTAACTCTTTGAATTGATTTAGCACCTGTGTTGTCAACCTAGGGATACCTTGAGGTAGTGCTTCCTGACACAGGGTCCTGAACAGCATTAATGGAGATAGGCAAAGGAAGAATGGTTTTTGCCATCATGAAATTTACTAGCTAGGTAGATTCAGATTACTCAAGTATCTTGCTTCCTCTGAGGGCATATTTGGTACAAATACTATCATTTAATAGTAAAGAAAAAGTGAGTGATATGTAATGATGTTATTTATTGCTTTCTCTACTGGGTTGTGTAGTTCCTCTCTACTCCGTTCATGTCCACTTGGAACCTATGAATGTGGCTTTATATGGGGACAGGATTTTCGCAGATATAATCAAGTTAATATTTGGAGGTCATTCTTAATTACAGTGGTCCTCTTATAACAAATAACATGGAACGTAAGGAGAATGCAATGTAGTGAGAGAGGCAGGCTGGAATGATGCATCAACACTATAAAATACCAGGGATTGCTTGTTCCACCTGGAACTAGGAAAGAAATACAATAGATTTCTCTCAGAAGCAGTCAACCCTGCCTTGCCAACACCTTGATTTTCAGTGCCTACCTTCTGTAAGGGAATAAATTTTTGTTGTTTTAAGACACCACATTTGTGATTTATTATGGCAGCCCTAGGAAACTAATACACTAACCAAATGGTGTTAATTTAATATGGCACTAAATCACTTCCCCAAAATTATAGAAATTCTATAATTAAAAAAACATGTATTTAATTAAGTGTATTGGTATTGGGTCAACTGGATAGCCACATTGAAAAAAATGAATCTTTGAATCTACTTCACAGCATACATAAAAATCAATTCCATATGGACCAGATATCGAAATGTAAAGGGTAAAATAATATAGTCTGAAGAGAATATTTGGAGTAGACACATTCCATGCATTAATAACATTAAGAATCTTGACCCAGCAATTGCTCTTATGGGAATCTATCCAAAGGCGACCTCTATGTGGGTACAAAGGGACACCTGTACTCATCAATTAAAAATGACACATTTGATGATTTTATGATAAGATGGATGTACCTAGAAGAAATCATATTAGCAGAAACAAGTCAGAAAGAAAAAGACAGAATCTAAATGGTTTCACTAACATATTCACAATATATATTGGGGGGCGGTGGGGACGGGTGAGGGAAGGAATGATCAGGGAGGGGAAAGCCTCAGGGATTACAAAGATGTGAAATAATTATCTATATAATAAAATATTTAAAAATGAATTAAAAATAATATTAAGAATCTACATACTAAAAAAATCATTAAAAGTGAAAATGCATGTTAGCTAGAAGAAGATACCTGAAATAAATGTGATAAATCAAAGGTCATATATAAACTTTATATAGAACTCTTACAAATCTGTAAGAAAAAGGCAGACAACACAACAGAAAAACAATTGAAAGACTTGGGCATAAAAAAAAGAAAAAAAAATCCAAAGGTTAATAAATGTGTCAACCAATTTACTTTCACTAGTCACTAGGGAGATGCAAATACAAATTTAAATTGTAATACCAAGATGTACTCATCCAAATGGCTAAGAAACAAATATTAATACTCAATGTTGGTAAGGATTTAGAGCCAGAATAGAATTACAATTTTAATATACTGTGGATGGAGTACAGATTGGTATAAATTTTGAAAACAACATTGTAATAGAGCATTAAATATGTATATGTTGCAATTTAACAATTTACGTCAATTCACTTCTAGAGATACAAACTCCATAGAAAGATAATCACTAAAGTTTTACAGACACATGTAGAATATACATAACAATCCTATCTGTATAGTTCCAAACTGCAAATAATCCAAATGTCCATCTATAGTAGCTGAACTAGGTAAAAATTGCCAACCTCTTTAATTTAGCAAAAATTAGAAAGTCTGTGAGCAGACTAAGTTTGCCCTAAATAAACCTATAATCTATTTGCTTACTTCTTTGGAAATGCACATATACATGAAAAACAACAACAACAACAAAAACCAATTACATTTTGGATATAAAAGAAATATTAAACAGTGAACTGACAACTGCAATTTAAAGGGAACAAGAGGTAGTCTGGCATTTTAAACCCTAAAAACATGGTCTATACTTTGTTTTTAATTTAAAATCTCAGTTAAAAAAAATGGTAAGAAACAGCTTTGGCTTTTCCACCAAAAGGTACACTGTGAAAGATGACAATACTAAAACACAAATTAAATTAAAATACAGCAGCATAATACAAAGAGTAGGAAGGCATTTCAGTGAAACTAATCTGGGCTTAAATCCCAGCTTTATAATTTACTAGGCAAGTGGCTTTGGCACAGTTATTAAGTTCCCTTATTTATCTAATGGGAAGAGAAATAGCTATTTGTGAGGATTAAACAGTGGTCTACATGAAGCAGTAAGCACTGGATGTAGAATAAAATAAGCATTAAATTCTACTTGTTTCTGGTGTGGTTCACACACCTATTCATTCAGTGTTTACTGAATGTCACTATGGGCAAGCCAGGTCACATCCCAGGTGCTGGTTTCTGTTAAAGTGGTAGTTGAAAACCTTATAAAATTGAAGTTACAATACTAATTTATAAAAAAAAAAAAAAATCAGCCTCCACCAACAGCGGGTACCAGGAGAACCAGAAGGCAGGCCGGCAAGTCCCACCTTTGTCCCTAGAGCCTGGGGGACAGGGTCAGCGCCAGCATCCAAGGTGGGGGGGGGTTGGGGGTGGGACTCATGTCGAGGAGGGAGCGGGAACAGAGTAAGTGCCTATTGGGCTACTACTGGGCTCATGCCAACCGGGTCTGGGGTAGGCACTGAAATTTCCAGTCTTCCTGGGGCATTGGGCCCAACAGGAGACTCCTGGCGCGCCCCTACCAGTAGTCTAGGCCACAGGTTAGGGGCACAGGTAGGTGGAGCTTCTGCTCCTCTGCCAACCGCGGGAACCAGGGGGAACCTGGAGGCAGGTTGGGAAGCCGTGCCTTTGTCCCTAGAGCCTGGGGGACAGAACTGGCAACCCTGAGGGGCCAGCAGTGGGTGGGGTGGGAGGGGTCCCCTCCAGTTAATCCCACTTTTAACAAACAAGAACAAATCAGAACAGCAGAACCTATTCTGCTGCAGTTATTGAAGAATAAAGACCCTGGACTCATTTGACACCTGGGTGAGACCAAACAGGAACATGACTGGAACAACAAATTCTCAAACTTTAAAGCCCATTGAAACGATGACCGACCACAGAACTACACCTACAGTGACTTTGGGGGCAGAGAAGCAAACCCCTGATCTAGAATGTGTTCAACAGCAACAAAACACTCCATTTCCCGAAAAGGTTAGGAAGGCCACAAAGAAAGGGACATGGCCACAGAACAACCACAAAGAGAGGGAGAGGAGTGGAACTACCACCGAATGAAATTGGCCTCCAAGAAAGAACCTCTCTACCACAAAGCGCTGGCTGTTGGAGCCCAGCCTCCGACGCCAGAACCAAAAGGACTGGAAACACCAACACGGAACAAATGCTGGAACAGAGGAGAAAACCAGCATGAATGAGGTGCTGCGAACCCCTGTGATTGCACAGGTCTGGAGAAAGGAAGAATCATCTCCACCGCAGAAAGCTTTGCAACAGAGGAGACAGGAGCAAAGGGTGGCAAAACTGAACCTCAACTGACCTACAGGGGTTCACACACGATTAGAACAAATACTCACTGCTAAGACATCCAGGGAAATCAAAGCAGCATGGGTCACGAAGTCCCAGGAGAGCAGGTCAATAACCAGGAAAAAGATAATGCACCAGTAAAGAGAAAAGCTCAACAGGCCAAACACTAATGATTTAGGTGGGAGACATTGGAGGGGGAGTGGAAGGAAGGGGAAAATGAAGGGTCTTAACAATACATATACAAATAAATCTGTATGAAAAATAATTTTTAAAAAATTGCATATACACATGCACAAATCAGTTGCATTCCTATAGGCAAACAACAAGCTAAAGGAGAAAGAACTTAAGGAAACAATCTCTTTTAAAACTGCACCCAAAAGAATGAAATATCTAGGAGTAAACTTAACAAAGATCGTGAAGGACCTATACAATAACAAGTATAAGACAGTGCTAAAAAGACATAAAAATGACACAAAAAATGAAAAGCTATTCCCTACTCATGGATGGAAAGAATTAACATTGCAAAGTGGGCCATTTTACCCAAAGCAATACACATATTCAATTCAATTTCTATCAAAGTCTCAACAGCACTCTTCAAGAAATAGGACAAACATACTGAAATTCATATGGAACCACAAAATTTACAAAAACACAAAGCAATCCTGACAAAAAAGAGATAAAAGTATGGTATCCCCCTCCAAACCTAAAACTATACCACAGAGCTGCAACAGTCAAAATGGCATGGTCCCTAACAAACACTCACACAGAAAAAAAGTGGAACAGAATTTGAGAGCCTAGAAATAAATTCACATGTACATGGACAATTAACCTATGAAGCCAGAGACAAGAGGATACACTGAAGAAAGTATAGTTCTTTCAATAAAAGGGATTGGGAAAACTAGCAGTCAACATGCAAAAGAATGAAACTATATCACTTTTACACTGCACATAAAAATTAACTGAAAAGACATGACTGAAAACCTGAAACCATAAAACATAGAGGATAGGCAAATACTAGACTACATAGGCTTCAGTGATATCTTTATAGATTCATTTCCAACAGTAAGGGAAACAAAACAGAATATAAACAATTAGGAGTATACCAAACTATATCAGCTAAAGAAACTATCACTAGAACAAAGAGATACCCCATTCCATGGGAAAAAAATGTTTGCACATCATATATCTGATAAGGGCCAGATATTTAAGATCTATGAAGAATTGATGCAACTAAATCCAGAGGAAAAAAAGTACCAAATCAAAATATGGGCTGAAGAATTAACCAGGAAATTCTCCAAAGAAGACATACACATGGACAACAGGCACATGAAAAAATACTTGTAATTCATCATTAAGTAAATACAAGTCAAAATCACAATAAGATACCATCACACGCCTGTAAGAATGGCACACGTTAAAAAGGCCAGAAACAATAAGGGTTGGGATTTAAGAAAAAAGAGATTCCTCATACATAGTTGGTGGGAATGTAGACTAGTTTAACACTTATGTAAATGTAAAACAGTATAAAAATTTCTCAAAATATGAAAAATGCATATATCATATGATCCAAAGAATCCATAAACACTAATTCAAAGAGGTATATGCATTCGTATGTTCACTGCAGCACTATTTACAATAGCCAAGTCATGGGAACAACTTAAGTGCCAAAGACAGATGAATGGATTAGGAGGATGTAGTGTACATACACAACTCAGCTATTAAAAAAGGTAAGTGTTTAGCATTTGCATTAATGTGAATGAAACTGGAGATTATGCTACATGAATAAGTCAGATGGAGAGAGAGAAATACCAGATGGTGTGACTTATACATGGAATGTAAAGAATAAAAACAAAGGATAGACATACCCAAATCACAACAAACCCTAAAATCTGACCATAGAATTGTGGTTCTTAGAGGGGGAGAACTATGGCTATGGAGGGGAAGATAAAGTGGGGAAGGAGAACAATGGATTATGGTGGGTATGTTGGTCATGAGTGTGGTATGTTGACATACACCTGAAGGGTGTGATTCTACACCAGCAATTCATATTCAGCATTGTAATCCAAGGTTGCCTGAAAAAAATATAAAGTAAATAAACAAACCCCTGGGTAGATTGAAATGCTCAAAAGACTGGAGCAAGAAAAATGTAGTCCAGAAAAATTTTGTATATGCTACCAAATTAACATATCTTTTGACCAAAAAAGAAGAAATGTAAACCAAGCTCTTCCTTTTTGCCAAGAAGCATACCACAACCCTAACACTTATTCTAATTCTTGCTCTAATACTCCCTTTTCCTGAAAGCTGCTCTTGCCTAGGTCTCAGAAATACCAACTAATTTAGAAAGCAAAGCCTGATGTCAGAATGTGCTAGTTCAGAGATTTAGATGAAACAAGGAATTCCTCACTCCTTCCAAGGTTGTAAAATTCAGTCATCAGCTGAGTACTACTGAAAGTGTCATAATTAAGAAGAGGTTGTTGGTTTCATGAAAGACAAAACAACCTCCAATGTTAATTCTCCTTTAGCAATATGGGGGTAAAACATTTACCAGTATTATCATGTATACATGAGGTATTAATAAGAACTCCTAAAAAAGATTATGCTCAATATAAACATAACTTTTTATAATAATCACTGGCATAGGAACAGGTAGTGTTACTTTAGAGAAGAGTCAATTTCTAGCATTTATTACATAAACATAAGCCATGTAGGCTGGGCACAGTGGCTCGTGCCTGTAAGCTTCAGTCTATGAAGTGGCCAGGGCTAGGGATCGCGGTTCGAGTCCCGCCGGGGGCACCTAGCGAGACCTAGTTCCCAAAAAATAGCTGGGCATGGTGGCACGCGCCTGTAATGCCAGCTACCTGGGAAGCTGAGGCTGGGGATTGCTTGAGTCTGTGGTACCCTGGGCAACAAGAGCCTGTGGTTCCACAGGCAAAAACAGCGAGACCAAGTCTCAAAAAAAAAAAAAAAAAAAAAAAAAAAAAAAAAAAAAAAAAAAAAAAAAAAAAAAAAAAAAAAAAAAAAAAAAGCCATGATTTGAATAGAGAAATTGTCTATGCCTCTGACTCATTTTCAGGAGTCTACATTTTGCTATATGCACAAAGATGATCATGTATGTTGAGCCTTTATCAATTCTTTATGGTAAATAATAACAAAGTAAAAATCACACAGGAAAGTGAAGAAAATTAAATTTACAGGTTGCTTTTTCATCTATTACAACCCAATGGAACTGTGAATAACATCAAAGGCATGCAACAAAAAGAAGCTGGCAAAAACATAGAATTACCACCAATCTTGAAGCCAGATCCATTTTCCCCAGTTTTTCAAGGAGGTTAGAGATGAGGCCTGTCTGGAACAGGGCTTCAGTGATGGGTGCAGTACAGTTCTCTTTTCCAAGATAATCGATCAAATCAAAGGCCCTCCTAAGAGGTACCTTGCCTAGGCTGTAGGTAAAATAATAGAGAAAGTAAATATGCTGAGTCAGACAGAGAAACTCTAAGCATGCTAAGGAAGAAACTTTTTTTGTTAGATGGTGAGTGTTTAAGATCTAAAATTTAAGCTTACACAGTGCATTCTGTCAAGTTAGATATGACTAAGTTCATGTTTGTAACTCAAGGTTACAGATAAATTTCAGAAAAAAAAACAGCTCAGTTGTTATTACATGTCACATATAAATTGCTACTGACTCAAATACGTTACAATCTTAGGTGAGCAAAGATAGATTACTAATTTTATATATTATTACTTTTATTTACAAGGTGATAGCAGGTGTCATAAAATTCTGAGGCAGAGAAAATATTTTTTATTTATTCTTTATATTAGAATTTGTCTGTCAAACTTGTTAAGGAATGATCCACTGTGACACTGAGGTGAATCCATTTTAAAAAGTAACTATTTTATAAAAATCATAATAATGATGGCTAAAATGACATCATTTCATAAAAATGTGAACCAAAATAGGAAGGTCAAGGGCAGTTAAAAGAAATACTTCTGAATCTTTTTTGTGTCTCTAGGCCCATTAAAAATCTAAAGTGGCAATTTTCCAATTCAGAGGGTATCTACCCTTCAGGTAGACTTCTGTTCTATAATGCAGCACATAAATAAGGAGCCTCCAGTTATGAGAGATGTTCCTAGAATCTGGTTTGTATAACTATAACTAAGCTTTATGTGCAAACAAACTGCTACTTGAATTCTCTCGTGAAATAAAACAAAGTCTAAAGTCCTACATCAATTTTTTCATGAAAATATGTGTGTCCTGCTTATCAGTCTCCTAAGTTTTGCTATTTAACTGTTCAATATGTAGTAAATGTTCCAAAATGGATTATAAAGCACCTGAAGACAGAGATGTCTTAGATTTTTCCAGTCCTCCAAAACAGAACTGCACCTAGGCAAGGCAAGGATCATTCTTTTGAACTATTTTTAAAAGTTTTTTTCCTTGATATCACCTTTTTAAACTCAAACCAAGCATACTCTACCCAGCAAGTTCAAAGATGTTGTTGATGAGGCTGGCTCGGTCTTTGTCACTGAAGACAGTAGGATTTACATTCAACTGTTTGATCAGTGTTTCCCAGTCATCATCAGCGTAGTGCACAATGTAATAGCCATTCATGTGTGTATTGACTTTGACCCACTGCACTTCTTCTGTGAGGTTGATGACACCTAATGCAGACCAAAATATGAGAGAAAAAAATTAAATGGATGCTTCATCTCAAAGTTAATGCTCTATTTTTATACCTAAACATTCTATTTTATCTATTCTATTTGTACTTAATGATTAAATGTCAACTATTTATATAATGTTGAACAAGAGCGACATGGTTGTTCCTCATGGATCTTAGAGTTTAATGTAACCAGGCAACCATAATCAGACACCTCAGTATGTGTGCAGCCTAGTATCATGTAACTGACAGAAAAAGAAAATATGCCGTTCTGTGGAAGAAGAGAAGAAAAGCTTTCTCCACTAGGGGAGGCTATGGGAAATTCCCTAGAAGGAATGACATCTGATACTTCAGGAAATACAGAGTAAGCCAGGTAGGTGAAGAGGGACCCTAATCATTCACAGCTCAAAGAGAAAGTATACATGTTTGCACTGAGCTTCCAAGTTCCTAGAACTTGGAAGAGTTAGAGAGAAGCAGGGAGAAAAGGCAAGTAAGTGCGCACAGTGTGAAAGAGTGGGGAATGTAATGAAAGAAAAATATAAAGTGTGTTCCATTTCTATCTGTCATTTGTTAAGTTACAAAAGAAAAACAAAGTTATTTAGAAAGTCACATAATTCAAAGTTAAAAAAATAAACAGGGAAGGATGATGGTCTCTTTATACATTAGAAAAAATAATTGAGTTTGAAAGAAAAGAGACATGTACTTTTTGGGCCCCTATAAATATAGATGCTAAAAGAATTATTAAAAATATATATAGAATAATTTCAATTAATGTACCACTGATAAGGGGCTACAAATATGTGACACTAGAAATATATTATAGCAAAAGCTGACTATAAGATATATGTAGAAATTTAAAAAAATTCAATATTACTAACCAAGAAATAGCCTTAAAGTTGGCAATGAGGGCATGAGTTTAAATAACAGTTAAAGGAATGCTTCCAAGCACATACACACTTACTATTTATAAGAATAAAAGCTCCATGTACTTACTATTTTGCTTGTTAATACCTCAGCTCTAGAGCAATGTTCTTAGCAATAGGTAAATATATAGTTGATGAATTAATGAAGAGAGGGAAAAAATAACTTGTTATGATAAGTGATTTCAAATCATCTAAATAAGGTTTCTAAATATTTATGATATGTGTTTTCTTCCCCCATTTTAAAATGAGGAAGCCAGGCATGGTGGCGCATGCCTTAAGCTTCAGCCTATGAAGCGGCTGGGGCTAGGGATAACGGTTTGAGTCCTCCTTGGGGCAACATAGCGAGACCTAGTCCCCCCAAAAATAGCTGGGCATGGTGGCACATGCGTGTAATCCTAGCTACCCAGGAAGCTGAGGCTAGGGATTGCTTGAGTCTGTGGTACCACGGGCAACTTGAGCCTGCAGTTCCACGGGCAAAAATAGCAAGATCTAGTCTCAAAATGAAATGAAATGAAATGAAATGAAATGAAATGAAATGAAATGAAATAAAATAAAATAAAACGAGTAGTATTTGTTTTTAAATTATAAGTGAAAGAAGATTAGAGCTAAGACAAACAGTCTAAGTTCAATTAGCATTATGGGAGCAGTTCCTGCCAAGACTTTTCCTATTTTCCTTTCAACTGATGTGTTATTTCAGACTGTGGTTCTCCAGGCATTTATATTTATTCTGCTTTTTTCATCTATTAGTTTTCAACCCCTACCACCTCTTTTTCCACTGTCTTCATAGACAGTGTCCTATCTTCATAATATTCATTTTAAGATCTACCACAGTTACTAATCTCCTAATTTGGATATATTTAGGTTGTTTTAAAATTGCCCTTATTGTAATTATGTAGTTAAAAGTTTTTGCATGTAACATGCTTTAGAAACACAACTAAATCCTGTAGGGTTTTGTGAACCTCAAAGGCATAAATTATTAAAGTGTATCTCATTATTTTAATACCTTGGTCACTCCAATTCTACTAAAACTGCAAAAGATGACCAAGCAAAAAAGTGGAGATGAAAAAAGGTGAAACTGCAAAAGACTAAAATGAAAAAGACATCTGATCATGCCTTCACAGAAATATCAGCTAATCCAGCTTACTATTAAGAAATTCCATGCTGATTTCTGTTTTATTGCTGATATACAGCAGATGGGAAAGATAAAATTTTTAATAGGGTTTATTTCTTTTTCTGGAGCAGTATACAGTTTTAAGCAAAACTTGTGATGGTAATAATAGCTGTTCAAGTTGAAGTTATTTTAGACAAACCTGTTACTAATTAATTTACTGTTAGTTAATGTAAAAGATTTGATACCTTCTAGGTCCCCAAATACAGTTTCTACAGAATTTTGCTTAACAAATGACCTTGGAAAGGACTATAAAGAAAATGAATACTACATAAACAAGAAAAAATTTTTTTCACTAAATGGGTATAAACAATATTGAAACATAGAGTCTCTTGGCTGATAAGCAATTTGTCAGGTTATAAATCTAGCCAAGTCCAGATGGTAGAGAAGAAAACACAGCTGGGAGTGTACTTGAAATTACTATTATCATCTAAATGATATAAAGTGGCAGTACAGCCAATGGTATAGAGAAGAAAGTTATCATCCAAAGAATCAGTGTATTAATTTCTTATAGTTTTTCTGAATGATCTAGACTGTAGGACCTTAAAACCACAAGTGTCAAGAAATAATGGTTTTGTACACAGGGGATGTAAACTACATCCTGCTTGCTGCTCAAAGGTGGATGAGGCTACCCTCATATGTTTTTAATTTTTTATAATCATTAACAGACTAACAATTCAATTTCCACAGTTCACTGAACTGTAAAAAGAATGAGCAACCCTGATCTTATATGGCAGAAGCCCAGATGAAGTAATCTCATAATGATTAAAAAAAAAATTTCTCAATGAGTTCTGAAAATTAAGTACTGTTTTGTAACATTAAAGTACAGAAACAAAAAACAGTTTTAGTTTTTGGACAAAGTTACAAAATTTCCTGTGTAGTTTGCTCCAAAGGGTTACAAAATGCATATAGTATTGCATCCCCTCTGATCAAAAGGCATTCCTTTCTCTTAAATTCCCCCTTTTGCCCCTCCTGTATTTTATTGGGGGGAAAGGCAAGAGCAGAGAATGGTACATGACAAATATCTTAATTATATGGTCTTTCTCCTTTTACCAATTACCTTGGTAAAATTCAATGCCCTCTCTTTTAGCTTCAGAGAAATACTTTTGGCACACTGCTATCTTTTTAAAAACAGGAATGTTTTGTCATATTTAATACAAAATTTTCTTAGTCTTTAAGAGCTGTTTAAGATGTGGATGGTGATGGGAGAGGATTGCAAGAGAGAGGAATGGAGGGAAAAAAAGTAGAGAAAGAAGAGAAAGGAGAGGAAAACACTTTTAGCATAAGCTTAGAAAAATGGTCCTTTTTATTAAGTCATTGCTACTAATCATTCAAAATCGATAATGTGGGAAAAGTGACAATGATTAAATATGGCTCTTATATTTAATTGAACTAACGACTTACCCTGGCAACCCTGGCGTTAGAACATACGGAAATATGCTATAGATTTAACACATTACCAACATACTACCCACCATATTAAAGTTATGGCATAAAATAAGCCTGCAGTTAGGATTTCTACTACATTTTAAGAACGGGGGAAAAAAGCAATTAAAATTCTAAAAAATGATTCTCACCAGAGAATTAGGAAATAATAAGACCTACAAGCACTTTTTTTTTTTTTTTTTTTGGTAAGGACAGAACGTTTTCAATGTAGTCTCAAAACCTGAACTGTCAGATATTAAAAGAGCAACAGTAGCAGCAGTAATAAAGGAAATAAAAAGAACTGAGTAGAAGTAACACATGACTTCATCATATGATAACCCTATTTTGGCCCTATATTAAATCAAGTATTACATATATATATGTTACATTTCTCTTTAAAAAATATTTCAAATGAAGAGAAACAGAGAACTTTCTATAGTGAGGTTGGAAATTGAGTCACTTCATGGTAGAAAAAATTTATCCAATACAATTTGGTGTGCTTACTGAGTGCTAAGGTTACAGAAATTATTCATATACTTTCTCTACCTTCAGTGATCTCCACCTTCATTGGTAGTACATATATCTATCATAGGGATACAAGTGAAACAGTTTCATTAGTATATTAAAAGCAGGTAAGTGTTGGTGGCCAGACGCAAGGTAGGAAAAGAGACACCCAAGGAGGAGAGATTTATCCAGTCCCTGCTGGGGGCCTAATGGAGGTATGGGCCATAAGGCAACTTCATTAACAAAAGAAAGGGGTATTTATAGAGACACTGGGCAAGGGTTTGTTAAATTTTAAAGAAGACAAACACAAATCTGAGAGGCAATTAACATTTTAAAGCCTAAGAGTAATTGAGGAATGGGGAGTATAGGCAGGTGGTCACTATCTCTGATTTAGGGAAGCCAGTGGTGCCGTTGCAGTTTTGAAGATCATTGCGATAAATTAGTCCCTAATTTTCTGGGGACTGGTTAACGAGAGATCCCTCTCTCGTTTGCAATGATTTTTCTGGTTTGCAAACAGTGCACAGCAGATAAGTAGAAAATGCCCTTAAGATACATATGGAGGGAATCTGATCTGTCATAGGGTGAAGGAAGGCTTTCTGGATCTGAAGAAAAAGAGAAGGTAAATCAAGGGAGTGAGGAGGCAAAAACATTCTTCCAGGAGACGAAATAGCAAATGTAAAGACAAGAGGGAAAATAGTATGTTGTTGAAACAATTTTTGTGCAGGAGAGGCACATTGCAGAGTTCCTTTCAAATAGGAAGAAGGGGTTATTTTCACCCATTTAAAGTATGGAGTTTTGTTTTCATCAAAGAAGGCAGCATTTTCTTACACCTCTAGCTAAGCTGTTTTAAAGATATGATAACATCATCAATCATCTAGGATTTTAGAAAAGATTAACATTTTACTACAATTAAACTGCAATGTTACTGGTACAAGTTGTGGTATGGGCAGTTATTTCTATTGGCAATGGCATTTATCAATTGTTAATCACAACAGAAGGGCACCTTATTCACAAACATGAAGCCATAAAAGGTGACAGTCTTCATCTTTAAGGAGCATTCCCATGAAAATCTTCATATATATATGAAATATCTTAAAGATATTTAAGATTGCAGTTTTACTAGGCACTGCTATTTTATTAGAGACAAGTGAGAAATTAACTGTCCAACAGTAAGGAAAGATTAAGTTAATTACTACATACGATTTAAAAAAAAAAGCAATACACAAAAAATCACATGAACACAATCATTTTTACTAAGTAAAAATAACTGTTAGAAAAATAACTAGAAATAAATTATTAGAGTAGATATAAGGTGTTAAGAGTCACTCTCCATTTTCCCAATTTATGTAATGTGGATGCATCATGTTTAACGATTTAAAGAGCATTTAACATGTCAAACATTGTTCTAGTGCTTCACACAAATAAAATAATCCTCATCACAAATTTATAAATCAAGTATAATTACATCTGAGTCCTACTGCTGAGGGAATTAAGCTCTAGAGGTCACATTACTGGCCAAAATTATACAATTAACCAGAAAGTCTGTCTCTAAAGTTGGTTCCTTTAATCACTAAATTACAATCTGTTCTCTAGAATAGAGGCTTGAACACCAGAACAACTGCGGAACAAATTTTTCCTTCTCATCAGCTGAAAGTATCCCTAATGGTTCCTGTAGAATCCAAGAGCTTTTCAGATGTAACCTAAGAGGAGAATGGCATTCTTAAGAGTACTAACAGATAGTACTATGTCAGATAGTAATTACAAGTCTTTTGCTTTATATAACCTGTGGGTCAACATCTGCAATCTTTACATTTTATTATACTGGTCATTGTTGTAATTTCTTGCTCTCTTTTCTCATTACCAAAAAAAGTCTACTGTGTCTTCAGGACATTTTGCAATAATTATTTACTATAAGTAATGAATCAATATTTATTATGCGTAAGAATCACCTTGGGCATTTGTTAAAATGCATTTTCCACAGTCCATGCCTAGAAAATAGACAGCAGAGGACAATTTAAGAAACTACTCTACTCCTACTACTTTTTACTTTGTAACATAAAACGTTTATCTAGGATATAAAAACAGTGTTTGCTGTATTCTACCTGGATTGCTGCATATTCAGTGCAACCTTCTATATACCTTATTTCACATAAGACATATCAATTTTGTTCAAAGGTACACAGAATCAATCTCATTTTCACCATATCTTATAAAGGTGACTCATAAAACCCATCCAGAGAGTGTACAGCAGGAAGTGTAATTTTTCTGCTATTTGGTAAGATTTACTTCAATATGCTATTTCCAATTTCTTATCAGAAAAGTATTTTAGTCAAACCTGATTTCTTGTCCAGTAGTTTTACTGACTGACATTTTGAATAATTTCTTCCCCCAGTGATATAAGATAATGGAATCTGCCATAAATAGCTGTGAAAAAACAAACACACATTTGATTATTTCTCTTTCCAATATATGAGTCAAGATTTGTTAGACTGTTTTTGGGTTTTTTTCTTTTTCGGGGGGGGGGGTTGGCTTTAGGAGGAGAAAAGGGACAAGAAGGTGAAATTTTTCCAGTCATTCCCAGAAAGGAATAATTTGGCTCACTCATATAAATTTATGATTACAAAATATTTAGAAATACTTTAACTTGAGGGTGTTAATGAGACAAGAAAAGGAGATCATGTACCTTGCATCTGAAGGCTGAATATCAGACTTTGTATTTAAAAAGAATCTTTCTTGTTGCACAAGAAGTTGCTTTCCTTTTCTTTGAACGGTCACTAAAGGAAATCCTTTCTGCAGAGTCCAGGTTTTCATCATTTTCTTAACATCTAGTGTTTTATTTGTGATCTATTTAAGAAAAAAAATAGTTTTGCTTAAAGAGAAACATTAATTCAAAAACTTTAGTTTGTCTGTACCTTCCCTCTTTCCTTACCACGTTCATTGAAGACATGTAATGTTAATATAAAAGAAAAACATAAATGCTCAGTTGAATTTACATTTCTAATCTATGTAAATGAGAAATTGCTAAAAGAAAAATAACCTGGAACACAAGAGTGATAAAAGCAAGTGAGACACTATGTTAAAAAATACCAACTGAGAGTTCATGAAAATCAGTAAGAAAGTAACAACACTTTGTAGTCACAATGTTACCACTCAGAAGGCATAAATAATAGTTTACAATCTGAAGCACTGCTTCTCCCTCCTGCCAAGTAAGGAAATCCTTAGTTTTCCAGCCCTCTGGTTTTGTAAAAGTTAAAGCAGTAGAATGAAATATAACAGATTGGTGGCCCTGACTAAAGTCCTTCTAGAGGATAGCAGTAAACTTTTTTGAAGGCCACAGACCCTCTTTCCTAGAAAATACATGAATTTATCTACAAAATCTAGAATCCAGTGTCAGAAACTCATAGACCCTCTACTAGCCAGTGTTAGTTCCCAGACTCTTTATAGCCCACTCTCTAACACATGTGATATCAATGATTAAGAAACAATTTTTGAACAACTATCTCTTTGAAACAGAGTTCAACTTAAAATTATTTTTGTAGCTTATATATGGATGTGAACTGCAAGCAAGTATTTAAAATATTTGATAATACCATCTCAGCTGTCATACTGATGCCAGGAGCCTACACCCATGGGTGCCCTTGTCTCTTGTTCCTTTAGGATTGCAAATTTTAATAAGGACATGCTAGACGCAAGAACAAATTTAATCAGAATTTCTTTTAAAAAAGATACAAGGGGGCAGAAAGAAGGGAAACAAGTTTTTCCTCTGTAATGTAATAACTCACAAACCTGTTCCCAGAAGGGTGGGAAAGAGCTGGGACAAAGAAAGGGATCAGGCATTTTTGGGATGAGTCATTTTGGGGTTAGCATGGCCAACACTGGCAGCCTAGCCATAGGCCCAAGCCTGTGGACTCACGCTTTAGCATGGTTGAGTGTCTTTGTTCAAATGAGCCTAAGGATTTTTGGAGTGGCCATGAGGAAGCCTTGATGAATCTGTTACTTGTTTCTGTTCTTTGGAGTTTCTTTCTACCATCTGAAATGAAGAGGACACAGCAAAGACACATCTTCATCTACCTGCTGGGATGGAACACTCCAAGGAGAAGGAAGGATGTTTGGAGTACGCTCTGATAAACTCTGATTCATTGGATGTCAGTGAGATGATGAGGACTAAGAGACTGAGGTTTTGTACTATGTTGGAATAATTGGGGCTTTTCTTTCCTGTTTCTTTTCTGTTTAGTACTTAGGTAAACGTTTTATTAGAAATAAATAGTTCTTTTTACTTTAAGAATCTATTCTGGCTTTGAAAATAAAGGTAAGGAGGCTACTGAGACAAGAACCCACACGTTTGAATGTCTTTAGACTGCAGGAATTATAAAAGTTACATTTATGGGCAAGTGCCTGAGTTCAAAATGCAGCTCTAACTTAATTTTTTCTCTGCAGTTGGGCTAGGAACTGAGAGAAGCTGGTGGCTAGCATTTGCATAACAATAGTAAGAAGTCAGTGAAAATGCCAGGTGACTGCTATGAGTGTGCTTCTTAAGAAGACAGAAGATTTTTGAGTTATTGATTATGGTTAAAAAAAGTCACTTTCGCTAACCAATATCACTATGTCCATTTACTTAAAGCATAAAAGGACACAGCAAACGATTCAAAATTCATTATATTAATCATATTTTTCATGGCCCTAACCTATGTATGTCTGAAAAAGACAGTGGGAAGTAAAAAAAACTTGCCCCAAAACAAGGTGCTTTTGAGTCTTAAGACTAGAACCAAAGTGAAGATTTCGTCTATTCTGATGTGAAATTCATTCATTCATTCATTCATTCATTCATTCATTCATTCATTCATTCATTCATTCATTCATTCATTCATTCATTCATTCATTCATTCATTCATTCATTCATTCATTCATTCATTCATTCATTCATTCATTCATTCATTCATTCTAGGTCTTGCTATTTTTCCCCATGGAACCGCAGGCTCACGTTGCCCAAAACAAGGTGCTTTTGAGTCTTAGGACTAGACCCAAAGCGAAGATTTCTTCACCAAAGTGAATATTTCTTCTACTTTGATGTGGAATATTTATTTATTTATTTACTCATTCATTCATTCATTCATTCATTCATTTATTTATACTAGGTCTTGCTATTTTTGCCCATGGAACTTCAGGTTCACATTGCCCTGGGTACCACAGACTCAAGCAATCCCCAGCATCAGCTTCCCAGGTAGCTGGGATTACAGGTGCGCACCACCACACCCAGGTATTTTTTTGGGACTAGGTCTTGCTACATGCCCCAGGCGGGACTCAAACAGCAAATCCTTTCCCTGGCCGCAGCTTCCTAGGCTGCTACCTACGTGTGCCAACATACCCAGCCTTGATGTGGATTTTTAAAAGCCTGAGGATAAAGTCAGGGATAGAAAGATACTATGATGAAGGTGAAGTCAACAAGGAAGGGAGAAATATATTTTAAATGCCTTTCTATTGAAATGCTACTTTATGATGAGGAAAAGTGAGTTGGAAACAACTCTAACATGATAAATTCTCCAAGAGAATTCAGATGAGAAAGAAAGGTTTACCTTCTGGCAAAGGGCTGACTGGAAAATAACAGGTTTCAGATAAGGAGGCAGAAAGAGTATATACAGAGCAGGATTCTTAATACCAGGAGACATAAAACTTTGAAACTGTGTATGCTATTTTACATATCCATAGGTTTTCTGTTTGTTTGTTTTTGTTTTTTGAGACTAGGTCTCACTATGTTGCCCAGGGAAGTACAGACTCATGTTGCCTGGCATACCATGGAGTCAAGTGATCCCCAGCCTCAGCCTCCCAGGTAGCTCGAATTACAGGCGCGTGCCACCACACCCAGCTATTTGAAACTAGGTCTCACTATGCTGCCCCGGGTGGGTCTCAAACCCGTGAACTCAAGTGATTCCTAGTCTCAGCCTCCCTTCTTAGGCTGGGATTAAATGTGTGTGTCACCGTACCTGGCCCTACATACCCATAGTTTTTATGGGGAGTATTTACAGGACTTTCATCAAGTTCTCAAATATTATATATGAATTTCAATATGTTTTTCCAATGTATTAAGAACCATGGATCTAGAGGAAGGTAACAAACTCAAATGCCTACAAGGTTTTGCAGTTAGTATATATGAACTAAGCAGGCTAGATCCCTTCTACAAAGTGGCCTAACTTGCTTTCAGTTATACTGCTTGCTGGAATGGTTACAGGCACGACAAAACCCAAACAGCACAATAATGTTCAGAAGCACAAGTACTCAGTGAGTGGCAGTCAGCCAATTAAGAGCTGTCATCATCTATTCTAAAGGAACTGGGTTACAAAGATGGAGGACTCATGGGCAGAATGTAGGAAAAAATTCATGAATGAAAGGTGGAAAAACTGCAAAAACATGAAAGGGAGAAAAAAATTTGGGGGGAAAGGAAATAATAAAAAGTTAAAAACATACATTACTTCAGAAAGTACAATTTTCATTTAAAGCAGCAATGCAGATAAGGGACAGAATAAAAATGATTATACAAGGTCACATTTGTTTCAACAGTAAGAATTCTACCAGCATGTCTTGAATTTTAGTTCTGTGCAATACAATTATTTATATACTAAGCTCTACTCCCCCTCTCTTAAGTAACTATACTTGGTATCATAACTTTATTTACACACATGATAAAAATAAAAGAGCTTCCCTCTTTTGAGGAAAAAAAATATTCAAATCTCTTACCTCATTAAAAGTATCCCACAGATCATCACTCTGAATGGATGCATAACTATGATTATGCAGGTAAAGAATAATAGCATGTTGAAATATATCTTCACTAAGATAAGTTTTCAGCATCAGCAAAAGAGAAGCTCCCTAGTCAAAAAAATAAAAGTGAGAAAAGAAAAATAGAATTTTATGTAGATAATAGAATTTAGAATATGCACTTCAAACTATAATCATTCTAAGAATGTAATTTCATATATAATACCTTGTTATGACACAGTGTCATTTAGTATCATGTATCCAAATATGAAATAATTCTTAGCAATCTGAATGTAGTTTAAGTGATTTGAAAAGGAATCAATAGTTAACTAAGCACACACTCTATGATGTGTGTTACTTGCCATATTTTCAAAGTTACTATTTCTGTGTCAATGTTAAAAGCTAAGAGCTTATAAGTATGTTTTTAATAGAAAAACATGTTAAATGCTCAGTGGTAGCCCCACTTCAGCAATACCCATGAGGGCCAACTGCAACTGACAGAAACAATAAATCGTCAGAGCACTCAAAAGTCTCTCTGCTAATAGTAGAGCAATTGTCAATTTTATTATATCACGTTGCTGAAGTAACCAGGCTATCTCTTCTTCCTGTGCAGTCACTTCATCTACGTTTGAAACTAGTAAATAGACAGCAAGCATCTACTAAGAATTCAGAATTGTACATATCATCATTCTCAGCCGTGAAACAACCACCACCCTGAATTCACAAAAAAATCTTATTTCTCCATCTTCAAAAGCAAGTGATATCACTTCCTGCATCTGCTATAGATACATTAATTACTTCCTTTTCTAGATTATAAGCTCAATTCCAATACCTAATACAATGCTTAGTATACATAACTGAATTGAATACCTTATTCTCATTTTGGTATCATAGTTAACAGTGTTACCTTATCTATAATTTGAGCATTCTTTTTAATTTCTTCTTTCTAGTATACAATATTGGTGATTTATCCAGAATCCTGATTATTTTAATAATGTGGGATATGTGTTATTGCCATATTCTCAATTCTTAAATAGGAAATTGCCATGTAACCTCATAAGGGATCCCAAATGATCAGAAGGCAAATTTCTGAGTTTAGACAGTAGGGATTGGAGGAAGGCAGAGTTCTCTATTAAGGAATCATGAAACAGAGGTTCTGTATAAGAAGAGACTAAAAGTTTTAAAACTTCAATCATGACAGGGCCAGAATGGCCTTTAGAAACAATAGCAGTCCCTCTAACTGGAAAACAGTTAATGTAGCTAAGTGAATACTTGATTTCATTATTTGTTAACAGTATGAACATTTACCTTGCCTGACTTGAAACTGGAAACATTTCTGCCTCCTTCTATGTTGATCAAACCTTTTAACTCAAAATCTTTAGATTATTTCCTTCTACTTATCTTTGTTTATACCAGTCATTTTCTTTCTACACTCAAGACTACTCCTAATTTCACACTTTAGCCATTTTATACTTGGACTTCTCCAGCAATTTCCTGACAATAGGTCTCTCTCCACTTAAGTCCACTTTATAAACTGAAACCAACTTAACTTTCCTAAAGTGTAAATCAATCAAGTAATTTCTCTGTTCAAGTATCTTGTAAACCTTACACTGCTTACAGAAAATGCAAATTTCTTCTGGCATTCAGAACCTTCTTCAATTGCCCCCCCCCCCAATTTACCTCTCTCATCTTTCCACATGTGGCTTTCACAGCAATCAAACATTTATTCTTTCTTTAAATAAAATTTGCCTGCCTGTTAGTATCCTGACTTTCTTTGCAGAGATCACTGTCCCATTTGTACATTAGCCTACTCTTTCTAATCTTCTATATTATTATTATTTCATTATTATTATCATTGAGTATAGGTCTTGCTATGTTGCCTGGGGTAGTCCCTACCCATGGACTCAAGCGAAGCCCCGCCTCAGCCTCCCAGGCAGCTGGGATCACAGGTGCCTGCCACCATGTCCAGCTGCTTTTTGGAAATCAGGTCTCAGTATGTTGCCTCGGGTAGTCTCGAATCTGTGAACTCAAGCGATCCCTGGCCTCTTGCCTCCCAGCGCTTAGATTACAGGCATGCGCCACCATGCCCAGCTTTAATCTATCATCATTATCATCATTTAACTCATTTCTAGCTTTCTCCAAATTGTTTTCCTTCATCATCCCAGGCAAAATTACTCTGTATTATTCATTTAGTACATGCCACCTGTGATTTTTATACAACTACTCTGACTTGAACTTTGAATTTGGACTATATTACACATATATTACACATATTTTGTGTTTTCTTCTCTGTCTAGTATAGAATATCAATTTACTAATTAGTTAATCTGATAGAATGAAAAGGTAAATAAACCATAACATTCATCCCCCTCCCAACACAAAATGAATGACAATGATGTTTTTATTCTTCTGTTCTCCAACCAATGGTGATGTAACCAGATTTCTAGTTTTCTGATTCTACTTGATCCCCAAACCAAAAGTTGGTATTTTTGACACTGCAGTCTAATCTCTAATACTTAAAATCTCTTTGGCTTACTTGTTTTGGTAATTCTGTCTTTAAAACATAATTCAATTCTGAATACAGAGTCAACCGCTTGCTTAGAATCTTCCCTGGACATATTCTATCTGTAGATCTGGAGAGTGATCCAACTTTAAAAGATCTACTGCTATAAGATCTGGATTACTGCCTAGAATACCAGTCAGAAAACTTAAATGAGAGACAGAGAAAAAAAGGGAAAAAAAAGAAACACAAAAAGTTAAGACCAAGGTATAAATAAAAGCAAACATCTTAAAGTTTAATAAGAAAGCTGAAAACAATCACTATTCTTTAAAACAATCTAAATCATACAGTTTGCTCACATATGAAATTAATCTGAAACCTACTCCAGGAACATTATTGTGTACAGCAATACCTTGAAATAGGAAAGAGAATCAAACATTTCTTCAATCTGTTCTGAAGACTGAACAGATGATGATATTGGATGAGATGAATTCAAGGAATCTTTCCTCATGGTTTTAAATCGAGCATCTAAGAAATCTTCATACTAACAACAACAAAAAAAATGAAACAGACCAGGAAACCATGACTAGTATCAAAGGCAAAGCAAGAAGAATAATTGTTTATACGAATTAGACTAATTATTATTTAAGATCATTATTAAAATATAACTAGCTTCACTAAACTCCAAAATATAAGCTTTAAAAACTGTAGGAAGACTGTAACATTCATGCACATTCTTTAAATTGAAAGTAAAAATTATAACCTCCTGATAACATGTAAAACTGCATTTCTTAAACAACAGCATATGATGAGTTACAAATCTATAAACAAAACAACCAAATACCAGGTCTAGATATTTAAAAAGAATATTCTAAAAATTTTAATGTATATGCATTTTTTAAACCCTGAAATTAAAAAGGAAAATAAAAAACAAGTCCTTAAGCCAATTCTTACATATAGTCCAGCTTTTCAATTAAGATAATATGTATTTCTCAAAACTGAGCTTTATTTGAAATAAAACATAACTCTTAGAGAGAACTCTTTTGAGAATTCAACAGATGGGCTCCTTTAGAATATGCATTGGATGTTTTTAAACATTCTGGGTACCACCAAGCGGTGAGACTACATATCTCATTGCTTAATTAAGTGGCACACGCAGATTTAGAGTAACTGCTTTGTAGTCTAGCTAAAAATTAGACTTTTTTACTAACTGAAAATTTTGAACATGCCCTATACAAAAATTCCAAATTGAAAACTTTAAGGTACTCCTGTTTTGGAGCAGTCTCCATTGTATTCAGGAAGTTTAATAGGATAATAGGAGGTCACAGATCTAGGAATAAAAGGGGTCTTTACACTTTCTGAGCTATTGCTTGAATTATTTGGCAGTATCTGTCATCATATCATGGCTTACTGTGCCCAGTTATTTCTAAGGATAGGCAGTATCTCCAGAGAATATAACAGCATGGTGACATTATTATGTTCTTTGTAAAAAAAAAAAAAAAGCAAAAAATATGATTTGTACTAAAAGGCCTCATCTATTAAAAATAAAATGTAGCAATTTTAAATGTCCACCTTAATGACAAAGTATAAAATAATCTTAGATTTCAATGAAAAGATGTCAGTAAATAAAAGCACAATTTTCACTGTTAGGTTTGAAGAGGTTTAGATAGTATCAGTAACAAGGGTCAATTTCATTGTCTCTCTCCAGAAACATCATATTATTTCCAATACATTAAAAATAAAAGGTGTATAGGATACGAGTATTTCCCCCCTGGCATTCAAGTGCACCTAACATTGTACTTACACTAGAGAGATCCTCAAATATTTTTTCCAAAGAGAAATACTCCATAAAAGTGGCAAAACCTTCATTTAGCCATAGATCATTCCACCACCGCATTGTTACTAGATTGCCAAACCACTGTGGGGGAAAAAAAACAGTCAACACAGTATTTATTTTCTGAAGAATTTTCTAATAATTTTTCAGATTAATCAACTATAACTAGACCGTACTATCTTAAAAAGTTATTACAGTTAACCTACATTGAAGTTAAAGTTTTATAAAAGCTGTATAAGTTTACTTTAGAAATAAAATAAAAATTTTAAACGTCACCTTAATTGAATGAAAAGCAAGCAAGAAAGATAATAAAAAAAATCAATTAAACAGAAAGGCTTTTTATATTATGTAAACAAAAATGTTTTAGCAATTTAGCATATTAATTAAATGTGAGATTTCCCAGGTAATGAAATTCTCCTATATTCTAATACCAAGTTAGTACAATTATTTTCCATTCTATCTACAATCATCCATGGAAATTAAAACATAAATTTCTATGTGATTGATAGCTCTACAATCAGAGGGCCCATGCTATATGTTTCTCCGTTACTCAGGTCAAGGACAGCATGTACATGATTCAAGACAAAACAGAACAACATTCCTTAAGAAATCTGGCACACATATAAATAAATGCCATAAGAAAAATCTTTTAATGTCTTCCTTAACGAGACTGAAAGAAATGATAGGAAACTGTCCTTAAAAAAAAAAAAATGTTGCTCTAAAACTTCTGAAATAAAGAGTGGTAACAGTGTATGCAATTTAATCAGCTTGGTCTAGGTTTGTCTTAAACCAGCAGCAAAAGAGAAAGGTTACTAAATACTGAAAACAAAACAGTGGTTTTATTTGTTTTTGTCATGTGGCTGCAAGATGCTTCTGCTCATTTGTTCCCTTTTATTTTTAACTGAGGTGACAGTAGTTTAGAAATATATAGATTTCAGGTATGCAGGCAGTCATTGTATATATCTACCACCAATGTGCAATCAATGTCTGCACCAGCTAGGTCCTCTATCCCCTCTCCATGCCTTCCTCCCTGGTAATGACCATTTTGCTGTCAGAGTTTTACTTTTGAGAATTACAATAATCTACTTTTCAAAGACATTATCTTTCAAAATGTTTCAGAGGAAGATGATTTAGAAGAAAAAAAATAACAAATACACTCAAGTGGTGATGAGAGGCCCAATTAATAAGAGAGGAAACACCCAAAACGAAAATTCATTTACATGTCTAAAATTAAAATAACAAATGATCTGCTAGTTTATCATGTGACAGCTTGCCATGAAGTCTTCACAAGAGCTGCACAGCTGTAAACAGATTGTGGCTGAGGTTTAGTAATAGGAGCAAGTACTAATTTTTTTTCCATATCATCCTATCAGTATACCTACAAACCCTTGAAGGCACAAAAAAGGCAAGGTGGTAGAGGAAAAAGAGATGAATTCAAGTATCAATGCAAGCCTTTCCTTTTTCTCTATTCCATAAGTAAAAAAATTTTTAAAAATCAACCCTCCCTTTTTTTTTTTTTCAGAAGCTATCCCTCCCAAAACAGTGGAGAACCCAGTTCTTGCAGGAGATGGTAGGATAAAACTATTCTTGAAAATTACAGTCCAAGAGATGTAAGACTAGAGTGCAATTTAAGGGAAAGGTTTCATCCTAACATACTTCTACTGAGTAGCTGGCATTTCTCAGAGGTGAAATTGTTAGAAAGGGGGTGGGTAGCAAGAGATCTAGACCAGTGTGTTGTTCTTCATGATCCATTGGTGACTTAATTATTGCCAAATTATCTTAATTTGGCAATTCATCTACATAGCTGAGTTTCAGTTTCTACAACTAAAAAATGGAATTATCACCTATCTTAGAGAAGCTATGAAAAGAAATGAGATCATGAGTGTGAAATGCTTTATAATCTGTAAAATCCTATACATTAGATAGTGTTTTCATGTGAAAATTAAATGTATGAAAAAAAACACATCATTTTATTATGAAAGAAAGCAATATTATAATAAAAACCCGAGTTATTATTAGCACCCAAATCTATGCTAAAAATCTAGGGAATAAAATACGCCGCAGGTCTGAGCAAAAGAGCTTTGGTTACCTGATGCGCCAGCTCATGAGCGATGACTTTAGTAATCAGTTTTCTATCTGCTACTGAAGATGTGCTATTGTCATACAGAAGCGTCTCCTCTCGAAAAGTTAACAAACCCCAATTTTCCATTGCTCCTGCTTCAAAGTCAGGAATAGCCACCAAATCTAGACATCAGAGGGAAGAAGTGATTTTCAATTTTCACTCACCTAAGGTACACTCTATTTAAATCCAAACTTTACCCACTGGTTTACCACTGAAAAATCAGGAGGCACTGAGTCCTAAGAAATGGAACCATTGTATGCTTCTCAGCTGTCAGCTATAGAAGACCTGATCAAACTCATCCTTCAACAAAGGAAGAGATACCTAATTCTTACATGAATAAATAAACTTAAAGAGAGCAAGAACTCTCTTGCTATCTACAATACAATAACTCTCTACTATCTACAATACAATAGCTCCACATTGAGCATCACTGAAAATCTCTCACCCTTCCTTAGTTCCCATCACTCAGCATTTATGTCTGAAGTAGAAATTTCTTCGGAAGTTAGAATTAGTCAAATTCTGGACTAAGCCCTAAGCAAATTTCCACTCACATAGCACCTTGTGATACTACCATAAACTTTTAAGTGATTTAAGCTCTGCATTCAGATATTTTCATAAACTATAATACTTTTAACAATTACCATTCCCAAAGCATGAAAAGTATTTTTTAGTTTTCTTTTAAAATAATACTGATGAAAGTTCTTCCTAAAAAACATAGACAAAATGAATCCAGATTATATTGGTAATGTAAATTAGACACTGCTTGATTCTTACCCAATTTCTGAAGTGGATACTGAATTTCAAAGTAGCTTTGATAAAATTCAAGAAGCTTCACAGCTGTTTCCAAGGCATGGTGAACTTGACCAATCTTTTCTGGTACAGCATATATAGAAACCTAAAAGAAAACATTGTTCATGATGTAACAATATGCATAACTAAAATGGCATGTTGAATAAAAACAATCAGTGTTTGTGTAGCTAAGAACTGTAAAGAGTTGCATGGAATTTTTCAGGACAAACTAGAGCTTATATTACCTGATATACTCCCCTCTTTCCCCACCCCAGAATCTAGCAAGTGTCTTGCATACATACAACGATGCTGAAATTCTTACAGGTTCCTTTTTTCCTAAGTTACCATAACACTCAACAAAAAGCACTTGGGGTCATATTATAGCCATTTATAAGTATTCATCATTTAATTTTATGCTACTCTTTTCTTCCTCTCCATTCCCAGAAACTACCTGTGAGCTATTAAGATTATGAATTATTTGAATGGCAAAACTACATGTTCAAACTTTCAGCACCCAGCACAGTAAATAGCATTGAGTGGAGTTAATTCTAAAGTTAACAGACATGGCAGAAATTGCACATCTGTTGAACTGTCCAGAAAAGCCCTAGTAGAGACTAACATGTTCTCTCTCAAAGTACAGCACAGCCAGTTCTTCCAGCCTTGGGACTATTTCCTTCAATTGCTGACTTGTTTTTATAGGCCATGTTGTATAAAAAATAATTATTCCTAGCACAGTGTAACACTCAGAGAGAGACAAAATAAGTAAAACCAAATAAGGGACTAATAAAGCCTATCCCAATACCCCTTCACTCCAGCACACATATTATTCAGGGGGAAGGCAATGTACTCACCAACACAATATAAATTTTACTATAACGCTTTTTTTCTGACTAAGTGCAAAGGTCAAACATATAATGTAATTAACTATAAACAACTTGTCAGTATCAAAAAGGGCAAAATTTAAGCAAATAAGTTAAAAAGCAATGGGCTTTAAGAATCAATATTTATTATTTCTCAACTGATTGTGGAGGGTGTGAATGGAGCTTTTGTAGCGACAATTACTGGAAGAATGAAGTGTCTAAGACTGGAGTTTGCCATTTAAAAATATATTGCTGTCTAAAGCACCTATGGAAGAAATTTACACTCCCATACCACATAGTCAATTGTACCTCACTAGCTCAATACTCTAGCATGTGCAGCCCTTGGTATAGGACTACAACCATAGTTTAAGGAAGTCAGTTAATAACTGCCGAAGGAACTAGAAGTCATTGTGCTGACATGTATAGACTTGTATAGGACATGTATAGACATCTCCTTTCCTTTGCTGCCCCTACCCCAGAACCCTGCTAAAAAGTAAATATGAGCCCTGACAAAACAAAAACACACACCCCCCAAAAAAGAGAAAAGTCTGACATATTATTTCTAGATCCCTAACAACCATTATAAGTGACAACACCAAGATTACTTAAAATTTGAAAATGTCCTTATTAACCCTGCCTGTTCGAGTCTTACATATTTTATGCTATAGTAGACACTCCCACCATCCAGCTCATCCCATGACTGTGTGAAAACTTCTTTCTTTAGAGGAAAAGTCAAGGGAGAAAAGCTATGTACTCAAGAAACTTACCCACCATAGTTTCATTTCTGAAATACCTTAGGAAAAAGTTGGTATTTTCTTTCTCTTTATTTCAGCTTTTTTTTGTTTGTTTTAAAAGAACATGTGCCATGAATTCTCACTAGAGATAAATCATCTGATCATTAAACTTACTACTAAGTTTATTTTAAGAACAGCAGCAGCAGTAAGGAATAAACATTAAAATCTAGCTCTACAATAAAGTTTTGAGTAACATTCTGGGCTTGTTAGAGTACTCTAAACACTTAAATAAAAATCAACTAGCGTTTATGCCTTATGACCTATAACTTAAAACTTTTCTTATAAGTTCTTTTGCTAAGAACTTTTGGCATCTGTTGCAGTCAAATATTCTATCACCGAGCTACATCCCGAAGAACTTTAGAATTTTTTTTTAAGGTCACTACTACAAAGATTTATGGTCAGCTTGCAGAGAAAGGGGTTCTTTAAGACTCAGAAATAATAGCTTTGTTAGGTTTAACTTAATCTGTTCCTTAATTTAATGAAAACTGAAAGTTATAGAAAATAAAATTAAAAAGGAATCAAACCTCACCTCCCCAAAAAGGTTAATAATATGATCTGAAGGACTTATAAACACAGAAAATATTAGAAGTTTCCTGAAAAATATCAGGTTGGTTAAATAGCAGAACATACCAAAAATAACGAAGTGAGAAAACATCAATATCAAGTCTATACAAAGTAACTGATTTTATGGAATTTTTTGAAAACGGTATAAATCATGTAAAAATGTCCTTGTCTGAGAGATACTTGAGAATTTAGAATCAAGTCATATTCCTAACTAAATATAAATTAATATCATAATTTCACATAGATAATGTTGGTGGTTGTGTTTGCATATTAAGTAGATATGGTATACACATCTGACTAATCAAACCCACTTATGATAAAGACAAAATCAGGAAATGACACAAAAAATGCAAGACAGACAAAAAACCCACTGCATTTCAAAGTGGACTTAGACTTTACTAGGTAATTCTGGCATGCCGGAGGTGAAAAAGCAGAAGGAGGGAGAAAGAGAGGGAAGGACTGAGGGAAAACTTAAAGTCAATATTCTCCACATTTGGGGATTTAAAAAAATGGTTCTAGAGGTTTGTATCAATGAGTGTGATAACTACAACAGAGATGTAACTAAAGTGCTATGAAAAATTAGAGAGGGAATGATTAATACCAGCTGGGAGAGAATGAAGAACTTAAAAAAAGGGGGTTGCTGTATCAAAAAAATGTGCAAAGCTGACTTTTCTAAACTGTGCCTTTTAGGTTCTGTCAAGGTTGCAATATCCAAATCAAGGATCAAATCTTTGGTGCAAAGCTTGACTGGAAGTGATTTTCCCCCCACAGATATAAACCAGTCTTTGTATCCTTCTGAAGGGATTCCAGAAACCTCTTTGATTTAAACTTCACAAATGATCTAAATTTAAATCCAAAGAAGAATAAGCTTCACTGAGCACTTACTTAATATGTAGTCTACTTTTTGAATAATTCTCTATCCATAAACGTGGAGCATAATGGCATGCTATGCCATTGTGTTAATTCTGATAAACAGCCAGATAACCCTTATTTCTTATAAGTTCTTTTGCTAAGAACTTATCTCTAAGAATTATGGGATACATATGATATTTTTTCTAGTAGAAGACTTTTAAAAGTGGTATAACAGTTAAGACCCAAGTATATTATTATTAAGAAAACCCAAATTCAAATGAGTATGTTTAAATGACAGACAATATTCTTGGTAGAAATTACAAAAGTTAAAGAATTCCATTATAGTTCTGTGAGAACAAACATTTTTAGCTTTAAAAAGACCATTTCTCTTTCTATATTCCCAGTATGTGAAAATATTAGATATTCAGATCTCTACTATGAAACTGAAGCATAAAATTCAATCAAAGAATAATTCCTTAATAGGATCCAATCATAAAGAAAAGCAGAGGGACCTAGTTAGAACAAATAATTTCACTAATGGATTCTTGTTTGGTTCTATGTGATTTCTATGTATTTGCTGAACTTCTTGTTCTGTTAATAATTTTCTTGATTTTGTTGAACTGTTTTGCTGAGTTTTCTTATAAATCACCTGAGTTTTCTTCAAACAGCTACTTAAAATTATTTATTAGGGAAAAATTATTATTGAGGCAATTGCAGATTTCCCGGTCTTTGAGATTAGGTACTAGGTTATTATGATTCTTTGGCAATTTAATATACCCTTGATTTTTCATATTCCTTCCAGTTTTTGTGTTGTTGTCTTCACATCTGAAATAGCAGTCACTTCTGCAGTCTTTATTAAGTGCCCTTTCAATACAGTCAAATTCCTATTCTTTGCTCCATCAATGTCCTGGAAATTTTCTGCTGGAAATCTATAATTACACAAAGATTCCCTTGTTCATGCATGACAGTCTATGAAGGTGTTTTTTTCAGGTACTCCAAACTGCAGAAGACAGGGCTAGAGTCATTTCAGGGACCTACTGTAGGGACCAAATCTGCATGCCTAGTACCAGACACAGCTTCCACACAGGCACTTAATGGCAAGGATGAACACTAAATTGTTGTTAGGGCCAGTGGAACCTAATTTTGATTAAGTCTAAGTAGCCATATAAGATCAGTGACCATCACATTTAGCAGCACAGTTTTGGAAGCTTTATTATAAATACTGTCATACTGAAATTCTCTTGTAAAAAATAAAATAAAAACATGAAAATTATTGACATTCAGATATCAAACATATAGCAATAAGTTAAGCAAAAAGTTAACATTTCTAAATGTCAGAGTTGTGATCCAAAAGCTTGTTTTCCTTCATAAAGCAGATGCCAGGAATCATTCAAGCAAGCAACCCTCAAAGCCTCCAGTTTAACATGATTTTAAGACAAAGATCGCAACATACCAGGGTTCCATTTAAGTCCTGACTCAGGTTCTTCAACTCCCCCACAATGAAAGCAACCAGGTAAGTGCTCATCTTTACACTCTCAGAAAACTCATCCTGAACAAGACCATCTTTCAAAGAAACTGTTGACTTCTATAAGAAAAGGGGAAAAGATAATTTTGTAAATAAAGGATTAAATGAGTCACAAATACAATACACAGTCACAAATAATTTTGTACAACTGAAAATTCAAGTAGGAAATAAGCAGCAAGATGTTGGCAGATTTTAAACTGTCCACACTAATTTCTGAATGGAGCATGGTCCTTAGCATCAGTCTGTCCTGTTCTCCATCATGAGGATATACTGTGTACACTGAAAACCCATGTTTTCAGTCTCAAAAGATGGTTTTAAATAAACATAAGTCAGAGAGAATAACAGTAGCTGTGTTTCTCCCCTTGAAAGCCATCAAAGCCAAATCCTTCTTATGATATATGGACATGAGCATTCTATTCTACTGCTACAAATAGCCACAGTAGGAGAAGCTATAACTGAGACATCCATCCACATAAGTGAAAATGGCTTGGGAAGATATCATGTTGATAATCCCAAGAATGTTTAGTGATACAGAGGTGGGATGTCACTAGAGAAGCGCGCATTAGACACAAAGTAAGGGAAGGAAAACAAGTCTGTAGGATTTTCTGACCCGGTATTAAGATGTTTTTTGGATACCAGGAAACATTAACCTTTTGTAGAGAAAGGCTAAGGTGAAAAGTATGACTCTGCGTGGAGCTGTAAAAGTGATGTTCCTCCTAAAGAATAGTTCAAATACTCCCCTGCCTGAAAGAACTGATTTCATCATCCGTCAAATATGGCTGCTCTTCTCCATTAGTCAGGTAAGTCCCAAGGAGCTCTTATTAGATTGTACACACGTCCTTAAGTGTCAACAAAAGCACCCCACTAAAGTTATGGTGATCAGCTAAACAATTTGACTTGAGTCTGTTCTCACTGTCTCCTATGCAGAGTTTACACCCAAGAAAGAGCCTATGTTTCTACAATTAAGCTACTATGTTACCACACTATTTTCAATAACCAATGCAACACCAAAGACAACAATGATTCAACATTACCAGATATCACTGTTAAGAACAGAAAAGTCTAATAAAACATCATTGTGCTCTTTAGTAGTAGTTCATAGTATTTGTTCACACTAAATGTGTGTGTGTGTGTATATATATATATATGTGCACATACAGTATATATTTGCCCAATCTTCATGTGTATCATGTGTATGTCTCTGTGTGTATGTCTATTATATATATATTGCAGTTCCTGTCCATACATTCCATATTCAGCAGGTCTTTCTATTTTTTCAAAAGCTTCTCAGGCTAACTTCCCAATTGATTGCAACACTTAACTTCTACTTAAGTAATTTAGGGAAGAATAAGAAAATTAATATAATTTAATCATTCTCAACAGCAGCGGGCAAAGAGAATGAAATATATAAAATACAATCAAATTCAAAGAATAAAATAGTACCTTAGGCATATTTGATAAAGCAGTGTAATTCTCATCTCTTGTGATCTTGATGATAAATGTGGCTTTAAATGCTGGCTCATCAAAACAAGGAAAAGCAGATCTTGCTGCAAGGGGTTCAAATTGAGTTGCTGCAAAGAACCTAAAACAAAAGCAAATTCATTCAGTAGTTATTGAGTATCTAATATTCAAGTCACCATGCCAAATACTGGGGATACTAAGATAAATATTATACAATCCCAATTATTAAAGGATCAACTAGGAGACAGATTTGTAAAATCTGCTTTGTAAAAAACCTGTTGAGCTTCAAATTATGGCATAACAGTGAAAACAAAACCTGGCTGGCAACTGATGGCTCTGTAAGGAAACTGGTGACATGAGTTCAAGAGGGCCTTAAAAAATTAATGTATAAACAGGTAGAGAAGGAAGGAGAATAAACTCTTGAAAAGAGTAAAAGATACAGCATTGTATATTCTAAGTCTGACTGTGCCTGATTGTCTTATGTGACATGGGGGTGAAGCTAGAGGTAGGCTGGAGCTGGTCACTGAGTCTTAAAAAGGTTTCTGATGGTAGATTAGTTAAGAAGGCAGTCATTAATAGCCAGTAATCTGTGCAGACTGTGACCTCCCAACACTAAATCTCAGATTCATAACTTTCACTTTAATGAAGACAAACATACTAGGTGTCCAGTAGGATACTGGTTTCCTTTTATTCTCTTCAGAGGTAAGTCAACTTTCTTCCCTTTCTTCTTACAATACTGAGAATTTAACTCACAGGAAAGGTCTCATAAGGCTGAGAGAAAAGCATGAAGAAAAGTACAGATTTCCAGTGACAAAGAGGAATTATAATGCATTTGAAAAATCACCCATACATGGCCATAGAGTAATGAGGGCAAATGTGGCCCTGATGAACGTATTTAAAATGCCTGTCAATACAGCCATACAAGCAAACCACTTTGGACACAGAAACCTGCTTGCTCAGGGCTGTTTTTTTAAAAGTAGAAAAGAATGTGGCATTTAGAATCTGAAGATCCAAACTGTGCAATTTACCAGCAATATGACTTGAGGCAAATCAGTGACCTGTCTCAACTTATTTGCTAAATTATGACTGAGGTAGGATCTTGAGAAACACCTACGATTTTTGTTAGGCTCAAATAATGTTATTCATAATAAAAACTACTTATCTGACTTACCTGTCCCAAAGTCTTATATAAATGCTTAGTACAAATACCAGTGGGTTCTAACTATTATTTCACACGTAAGATTATTGTCCTTCTTCCCTGGTAAGGATTGCCAAATGCTCAATAACTTTCTTCTTGGTAAAAGGTAAGAAAGATAGAAATTAATGTCCACTAATTATATTTCTAATACTCCATTTTTTTCTCCCCACTTCAAAATTTTTACCAAGTTAACAAAAGACATTGCAAGAGGATCACAAGGGACAAAGAATGAAGTTTGATGATGATAATTACCTTGGGATAAAAATTGTAACATTCAAAGACAAATGTCTTGAATTACTGTTAAAAGAAATGCAAACAATAACTATCTCACAAAAAAGTCCCATTGAGATGGTCACAACCTGATTTACTTATAATCTATTCTATCTATATTTAATACCTTGAGGCTTATTCTTTCAGTAGTGACTGTATTTACCTTTAGAAGTACCAGTTGCTGCTGGAGCAGTATCAAGTAGTACTAGAGACAACTAGAGTGAGTTGGGGGTCCAGTATGAGAATTCAAGGCACTGGGGACAGCAACGGGTAAGGAGAAGAGATGTGAACAAGGGAGGCAGCAAACAACAGTGGTTAAGAAAGTAGCTTTAAGAAACCACTTAAGAAAGTGGTTAAGAAAGTAGTGTTTAAAAGAACTTTGGGTTTCAGTTTCCTTTTGCTACCAGTTCGCAATAAAAGGCTGAAGAGTTATTTTATGTCTCTGCTTTCTCATCAAAAAGTGAATGGAATATTAATATTCATCTCTTATTTAGGCTATAAGACTAAAGATACAAAATGTTCTAGTATTTCAGTTCTCAGTGAACATGGGCTATTATATTATCATTGGAATTCAGGAAAGTACACAAGCAGTTTGTTGTGGCACAATGACTGTGACGAAAAACCAAGGGTCAGATCTTCAAAGATCTTGAATTAAATTCTATTGGAAATGCGGAACTGCAAACATTAGGGTCATAAACTGAAGGCCAAATGGTCACATTTATAATTGTAGAAATAGCAGTATGGAAGCAAAGTGGAAAATGTGGAGGCAGGGGTGGTGGGCAAGAGGCAGGGATGGTGGACAAAAGACAGGGGGAAGACTAGAGGCAGGAGACTAGTTGAGGGAATGCTTCAGAGTTCAAGAAAAAGATACTAAGAGACTGATAGGCAGAAAAACAAAACATCCCATAGTAAATTTGTGTACCAGTCCTTTTAGTGTTAGTTTGTTATCTAGAACTTTAAGTCTATCATCAAAAACGTCTAGATTTAAAGTCATTAGCAATCTCTACCTTTTAGATGACACAGGTAATGTTTTACCACTAGCAATGTCAGTACATTTGATTTTCTAATCAGTCATCACTTTTCCTATTGCTTAAATATTCTTCTTCTTATATATCAAAGGAAGGGGAAAGTACAAGAAAACTTCTCTAATATAGCTAAGCAACATAACAAAGTGGGAAAAAGATAAATGATAGTTGATTTATATTTTTCATATACTTCATATACTTATATTTTTCATATCCTTGAAAAGTATAATCTTCTAAACACTTATTTTGCACCAAGATAAATAATTATATGAACATTCATTTGTTGAAACTGGAAAGTTAGTAGATTTATATATATTTTTGGTAATAAAGTTTTACAGACTAATTGATTTTACTGGATCTTAAATACTATTTTTAATATTCTATAGTCTATTTCTTAATTTTATGAAATTGGCTTTCATTTTGCTGAAATTTTTCTTAACTCAACTCAGCCCATGGCAAGAGTCAACACATGTCCATAGCACAAATCACTTTCCTCTGACATGTAACATTTATTCCTCTATTATACAGTAGCAGGCCCAATGCAAAGTTAATGGTAATGCAAAGGTAATGGTTTCATTGGAAGTGAAGACAAAGGATTTGTCTTTAAGATCTGTTTTCATATTAAGATCATTGTGCTTGTATACATATCATATATTTCTTAGAAATGATGGAGATTATAGAAGAACTTAAGGTAAGAAGCTTCAAGCTACTACTGCAATTACAAATTTGATCTTAACGTCAGATCTCATACAAGAGTCAACAGGTTTTTTATCTGAGAAGTATTATCTAAGAAAGAGAAAAATTATCTCATAGGAACAACAGATCTTTGTTACATTATCCTTTTATGAAGGATCAAAGAATTTCCTTAAGTTAGATTTTAACTGATATAATTATTTATTCCAATATACCCCTGCCTCTACCATGATATATGATATGTGTTCAATGCTCTGACTAAGAGAATTGATATATTCTTTCAAATCACTGTTTTACCATCTTGCGCATAACCTAAATTTAAAAAATAAAAACATCCATCCACCCATCCACCCATCCACCCATCCACCCATCCATCCACCCATCCATCCAATCCTATATTGCAGAAGCTATCAAAAGGAAAAGAGCAGAATCATTCAAAAAGGCCACATACAGACCAGGCGGGACTTGGTTAGGGTTCCAGGCCTGCCAGTGGCCATGCCACTTTGCTTAGGTGGGCAGTTGCCTCCCCACCTTCGCATACTCAGCCACCTCTCAGTTTTGTGCACTGGGCGGGGAGTGGCCCTTGACCAGGTGGGCTCTGGTTTGGAGGGGGGTGGGGACTATAAAGGCGGCCCCTATCTTTCACTCTCACCTCAATTAGTCCTCAGAACAAATGAGAACTAATAATCCATAGAACAGATAGAATTGGTGAGGGACCAGAGCAAAATCCTGTGCATACATAGGAACGGAACACAAGAGAAGGAAATGTGAGAAAGACAACGTATAATGGACTGGAGAAATGATCATAGTCATCACCTGTCACAGAGTCACACCTAAGGCCACACAATGAATGGACGTGCCAAAAGCTAAAGGCTGATATGCAACTCAAGAAACCAAGGTGCCCCATTCCATGGGAAAGGAAGGTCACAAAGATGGGGCCGCAGTCCCACACAAAGTTACAATCTGAAGGAGAGGAAATGACCTGCAAAGGCTTTCAGCAGATGCCTATCACAACGAGTGTCTTCTATAATGAATGGAATTGACTGAAGACAGTCAACAACGAGAAAACACTAATAATAGATTCCAAATGAGAACGAACTGCTACCCAGTGCAGAGATAAGACTGAATGAACATCTACCATCATGGCTTGCTATATTCTAGGATCACAGCTTCTCACCCCCAAAAAAAGAACATAGCCACAGAAAACAAAGAGAACCAAAGGACTCAACATAGATCAAAAAACAACAAGGAGAATGGCCAGCATGAACAGAGGGGTTGTCAATGGGGAGGGAGGGGGAAGGAAGCTTTTGAATAACCATTTGCTGATACTGTAAAATCTAAAGAATGAATAAAATTAAAATTATTATTAAAAAAAAGGTCACATACTTTTTCTGATTACTTTCATCTGTGTAGGAGATGCCATAAAACCCATAGTAAGAACTAGATATATTTGCTGAATACTCTATCTTCAAGGTATAATTGTGCCCTTCAAGTAAGGCTTCAGGGGCAACAATGGCAATCTGTTCACGAGGTGGATATTCTAGGACCTCAACTTGTTTTTCTTGACTTGAAACTGATGTAAAGGTCACTCTTGAAATATTATGGCCGGTGCTATGAAGAATGATATTCCATGTGGCCTGAAGAGCCTGAACTGAAATTATCACAGAACCACTGAATGTCATTGATGTTAGGTTTGGGTGTAGGTGAAGTTCATAGCGTAGTGGCAAAATGGTAGTGGGAAGTCTGATCTGAGCCCATGGGAATAACTTTCCATTTGTTGCAACAGGCTGAATTAGTCCCATCGATTGATTTTTTTTATGGCAGCCTTCTTTGGTAAAGGTGCATCGGGGTAGGAGATAAATCACCATAATTACAGAAATGGCGACTAGAATGATAAAACCACAGACCACCATGGTCCTTGCAGAAGGTACTGAACAAGCCCCATCCGGGCTCTGCCTGTAGCCAGCAGCACTGTTCCGCAGGCCTGAGCTTCTGTTCATGAAGGACATGCCCAACAGCTTTGCAGATGACTCATAATCCTCTTCGTCCTCATCCATCTCATGTTCACCAAGACCACGCACCAGCAGCCGTGAACCCCGGGGCTCATATTCCACCTCGTCAGGCTCTAGAGGATGTAAACAAGGTTCTTTGGCTAAATCCACCACATCTGGTTCTTCCTCAAACATGCTGTTTTCAATCATATTCCTGGGGAGTTGAAGCCGATCTAAAAAATCAAAACATAAGAAGACACAAAATTAGTGGGGAAAGCTCATAATAAAATGTCTATCAGCAAGATTACATTTAATCTAGGAATTAATTAAATCACTAAGAGTTACTTCCAGGTAAGAATTACTGAATTTAAGTAAGATGCTTACAAAATTCTTGAATCACCTATTAAAAACTCAAGCATAAATGAAAGGGCATCACAGTTACAAGATAGCTAAATAAACAGGTTAATATCCAAAACAGCAGTTTAAGTTGAATATTATTTCCTCAGTCCTTTCTTGCCCACCAACCTGGGTTCTGGTCTTGAGCTTCAGTGAGCTCTACTTTGGCTTGCCTTTGACTATGGCTGCACCCAGAGTGAAGTGTCAACAAGATTCAGGAAGATCTCTTCTCTGAGGTCTGGACACCAGAAGCCCCAGAATTCATCTTTAAAAGACCTCAAATCTTCCAATACCTTTCTGGGTCTTTTCCCTGAATTCCATTCACCCTACAGCAGACCACTAGCTAGTATGCCCACTTATAGGCTTGAATGATGGCTAAGTAACACACTAAATTCTTTCCTATAAGATGTACCTGTTTCTTCACAAACTGAAAGTGGCAAATTATAAGGAAAAGTTCTATAATCAAGAAATTTTTAAAAAATAATAAGGCAAAGGGATAACAAATCCAACCATAACCTTACCTTTTTTTTTTTTTTCATGGCTTTGAGACCATTCAGAAGCACAATATATTCTCTCTATGATATATATTCTCCTCTATGATAACCATATTATACACAGTAAGTAAAAGTGGATCTTGGGTTGGGGTAGTAGTAGAAGTTTTTATATACTACAAAAAAAATCACACTCTGCAACTTGGAAAGAGTAACAGGTGGGAAAAAAAAAACTCAAAAAGCAAATGGGTAAAAATCAGGCATGTATCAGTAGATCTTCAGAGTTCTTTAAGAATTAAAGAATTTTAGTTTGAAGAAATCTCAAAAGTTTGGTCAGTGAAACCTCCATTAACCTTTCCCTACAAGGAATTTTATACATATCACATCTAGCCTTCACAACAATTCTATAAAATGACAAGTATAACTGTCTCAAAAATGGAAAAACAAAAACTGATTAATTTCTCTTCATAAAATCAGTTATATTAAGTCATAAAAATGATGTTGGAGCCAAGTTCTAAAAATCTGATAGCAAACTGTAAACGCTTCCCATTATTAAACTGCAACCCCCTTCCTCAATTTAATAAAACATAAGAGTTCATCCTTTACTTACTTAGTTACTTTGTACTTGGCAATAAAATTGCTTAAAGTTTTAGTTCGCCATCAGGAGAACAAACGTTAGATAAAATTACTTAATATCTAGTTTAATAGCAATACCATGTATTTTGTCCTAGTGAATAAATGCTAAACAGTGATGGTAATTCACAATCTATTAAATGCAGTACCAATGAATGCTAGGAAAAAATTTACAGGTTTATCTACACTAGGTTGGAGAACCATGACCAGAGCATCCACATTACATTGTAGCTTTTTTTCCCATCCCACCCCCTCCAACACTGCAGCATTTCAGAAGTATAGGTTCTCAAGTCTCTTCCCTGAACTACAATTTCCACAGTTCCACAGGGATTGATGTACACAGCAACTGAAGAAACCCTGATCTAAGCCTTCTCTGTGGTCATATTCTAGTCAACACTAGCAATACTCCACTCCTACTGTGCACTGACCATCCCCAACTGCTTCTGTTCTGAGAAGCCAGGTAACTATTTCATGTTGTCCTCCTCTTATTTAATTTTCTTTTCTGTTTCCTTTGCATGGAATGCCATCATTTTCCTTTTCATCTCAGTTTACCTGGTGAATACTTGCTACTTCATAGCTGAACTTAATTTGTTATCATGTAAATTAAGAAAAGTAACTTTCTTTTTGTTTTTCCTTTTTCATTATTACGTTTTAAAAATAATATTTTATTTTCTCTCACCCTTTCTACTTTGGGGACCACAGAGAGTCCAGTTAGGTTGCCTTCTTTTACCCAAATCCTATTTAAAGATAGGGGCATTCTATAGGGTCTCCCGCCTGCACCTCACTATCTTTCTATGTTTAAACAAGTACTTACTCAGACAACTGCCCAATATCTAAATATTTCCATTGTCATCCATCAGAATAATCTGTATGTACAATTTTAAACTTTCAGAAATGGAGCACATCAACCCATCTTGTCAAATCTGTTACTTGCTACACATTAGAAGCAAATCTTTTTATGTGTATATAAGTGAATTAAGTAAAATATATCAAACCAAAGAAACTTTTATAACAGGTAGTATATGAATACTGTACTACTAGCAAAGAAACAAAGAAAATGTTGTAAAGTCAATATCCAGTTTAGCACAAAGTGTTACATAACATAAAACTACCCCTTATTCTAATGGAATTTATTCATACTGGATGGATTTAAAAAAAAAAAAACCAGAAAACATTCTAATCTGCATACACAAATTATCTGTAAGTCATTAGCAAAGAATGTCCTAGGTGAAATGTTTTAGTTTTAAATAGTATAAACCCACGTGGTTATAATCTAAGGAAATGGAATCCACTTTGTGAACTGGTGCCCTTCAGTGTTGTCTATGGACCAGTACCAATCCACAGGATATATGTAGAAAATTAGCATTTAAAAACTTCTCCAGCAATTTGGAGTAGTTTTATGTCTATGAAATTCAGTAATTTTTAGTTTATAAATAAAGTTTATATTTTCTTTTTTTATTTCGATTTTCCAATGATTCTGTTATTCACATGTCACAAAATTTCTACAACACATTAAAAATGAAAAAAATCAAGAAACGACTTGTCAGTTCAGATAATGTAAGAAGCAGCAATGGGTTGAACTGTCACTATTATGACAATCCATGTGGAGATAAAATTCTCAACTATGACAGCAGCAGTGAAAGTAGGAAGAAATGATTATAGTCATGTTAAAGAGGAGAATACAGGAAGACTGGGCCACCTATGTTCCCGGAGGCTCAGTTCTACCACGCAGCACCCCCAGAATGGGGGGGACTGCTGGACATATGGGTCAACGGGGGGGTAGGGAGGTGGTGGCAAGCATAGTGAAGGGCAGCAGGCAGGTCGGGAAGGGTCACCCCCTCTGGTCTTCTCCAAATCTAGTCAATCCTCACCAGAAACAACTAAATCAATAATTCAGTGGCAAGATGAAGAGGTGAAAGAAGTAAAGCCCAGAACAAATGAACTTTTCAGATCCATGGGACACGGAGCTATGAGACTATAGAGACAAACTGTCTCAGAAATAAAACCACTGAGGTTTCCACAGATGAACGGAATTCAGTGGAAGCTGGGCACCTTCCCACTTCACGGGGAGAGGAAAGTCACAGAGATGGGCAGCGGCCCTGAGACGAACTGGACCAACCATCCACCAGTACCTATCCTGATCAAGAAACTTTTTACATGAACATTGGCTGGGAGAAAGGCTCCCAAGGCCAGCAAACAGAACTACAAAACAAAGAAGAAGCAAAATATGACAGAAACTGGGTCGGAGCAGATGACTAGTAAGAAGGAGGAGGCACTAAAAGGATTCAAACATGCATGAACTGGCTACCTGCAACAAAGATACACTTGGAAAACTAAGCACAGGTTGATGTGTCCCAGAAAAACACATCTACATCTGGCAAAAGAACATTACTCCAGGTAAGCAGAGGAAGAATCCAATGGACTAAAACAAAGAAAGGGTTTTGTGAAGGAGAAAATGGTTCAGCATTAAATGTCTTATCAAGGTCAAGTAAATTGACTCAAGAAGAGATCATGTGATTTGCATCATGGGAATGCATGACTTTTTTGAAATGCTTTCTTTCACTGGAGAAGTGAAAATGGAAACCTGACTTGAAGATCCAAGAAATAATGAAACGTTAAGAAGGGAAAGCAGCAGACTATTCTTTCAAGATAAATAGTTGTGTATCAGGGAAAAAATCATAGGGTCAAACTGAAAGAAAATACAGCAGAGTTAAATCCTATGTTTTTGGTTTGTGTTTAAGATGGGAACAACTTAAGTATATATTTCTCTGAGAAAGGAAAAATGAAAAAAGATATAACACGGAAGTGGAGAAGATGGTGGAATGATGTTCCAGGGGAAAGAAAGACATCACAAGAACTCCAGAAGAAAGATTAACCCTGAAGGGAGCTAAGAATTCTTTTCCTATAAGTCTAGAAGACAGGAAGAAAAGATGCATGTTCATGATCTGGAAAGCTGAGACGTGAAGAGCAGAAACCTTCCATGATCTCTGTAAATCAAAAGCAAAGAATGTACTATTTGAAATATTTTGACGTTAAATAACAGAGGCAAGACCATCTCCAGAGAGTCAAAGGCAGTTTTGGGAAAGGCACAGGTGAATTTAGGAGAAAAATAAAGGACAGATCAGGAAGATTAACCCTTTTGGGAACAAAGCAATACTGAGAAATTCAGTAGGCCCACTAGAGTATGCCATAATACCAGTCCCCATAAATGTCTTTAGCAGTGCTCACCAACCCAGGTCTAAAGGAAGAGAAAGTATGTTATATGTACTTTTTATCAGAATTTAAAACTTAGAAGAAAAAATTTAAAAAGTAGAACAAGCAGATGGCTAACCCAGGTTCAAATATACTGGAAGGATGAGGTTAAAAAGCCAAGAGGACAATGCAGGGTGGATGCTGGCCAGAGAGCAAGAGATTAACTGAGGGGTTCAATTTAGCAAACAGTACAAAAATTAATGTTATGGCAAACAAGTTAGATTTAAAGAAGCAAACTTCTCAGAAGCGTGAATCCCTTTAAACCACCATCACATCTTCTGAGAAAATGGAATGAATAGGGTTTATTTTCAAATCAATAAGCCAAGAAAAACTTTGAAAGGATAGAAATAATTTAAATAAAACAACTTAAGATAACATGATTTGTCATATTCAATTCGGTGGTATGGCAACTTGTCATATTCAAATGAAGTTCTAACAATAAAGGATTTTTCTTCTTCAGAGACTAGAATTTAGAACAAAAAAGGTGATTTTTCTGAATAGGTCTAATCTGACAAGGCATAGTCAGCCATACCCTCATCTCAAAGAAAACCTCTTTCTATTAATGCCAATGCTCATGTTAAGTTACAGGTTTAGATACACCATTATCTCTCCAGGATCTGAAGGCAGTCATTAACAGAGAACAAGTTTATAAGATATAACTAAGTGGTCCTTTTCTCTGACACACCCTGTTTGCTTTTACCTTTATGTATAAGCAAAGTTATACAAATACAGAAAGTCATGAATGCGGTCCCAGCTTTGCCCCCCCAAATATAGTACTTTATGACACCACATTTACTTTTCCAGTGGACAGGCCGAAGGTCATAATCCAGAATGTAGGATCCAAGTAAGACCTTTCTTCCATTCCTCTCCCTTGTCTCTCATGTGAAGAGAGAACAGAGAAGTGAAAAGATGATTGTGAGTGGGAGACAAAAAGATCAGAGAGAAAAGATTCAGCACTATAAACTCATTTTACTCTTCAGAGTTGTAACTAAGAGAGATTAAGATTTATTTTTTCCCTTTCAAGCTACCCTGAAAGTCACTTCAGTGCATGTAAAAATGTTAGGGGAGGCTCCTGCTTTCAATAGGACAGAGTAATTGGTGCCAGGCTTTTCCTTCATTTAAAACATGTACTAAACTAGAAAAATGATGCTACTGTTTTCAGATGCAAGAATATGATAACACACACTACAAGAATGTGATCTCTAAGAGAAGGAAAAGGTGAGTCCACATTGCTCTGGCTCTCTGCCTAGAGACAATTTACTAATTAGCATGCAGCAAGTTGGAGATAGCAGAACAGCACTGGTAGGGAGAGGCAGGGCACAGCCGTGGAGAAAACTGTGCAGACATGGTACCACAGAGGTTTGTGGAAGGGTTTTGCTAAGAATTCTTCTTTGTAGGACATAACCACATGAGGTTTAGAAAAGAATGATTACAATAAGGGTAATGTTGTATAGAAATACTAGAGAGAGGTTAAACAGTGTAGGGAAACACTGGTAGTCAAACCAGAAACACTGGTACCAGAACAAATAATTCATTAATAGTCTGGATATCAACTGGAAACCCTAGAAAGGTCTTGTTAGGTCTGAAAGTCACGTCTTAGAGTAAGGCCTAATCTAGAACCACATCAATGAAGTCTAAAACCAAGCCCTAGTAAAATATATAGGGAACAATGATTTTGGAGAATGAATTCTACTAAATTAGAGGAGTTGAGAAAAAAGCCTTTAGACTACACAGAACTGCAAGCAAAATATAAAGCGAAACTTACACAAGATCATCAACCAACCAATTACTGTATTACCTACTAAAATAATCAACACAGAAATCAATTTCCAGAATCTTGTTTAAAATTCAACATTTCTACAATGTATCAACACCATTCAATGTGTAATCAAAAATCACTAGAGAATCAAGGAGACAAGAAAATGTGAATCATAAAAAAAATGAATTATAAGAAAATGACCTTAAGATGGCCCAGATGGTATATTTAGTAAAACTTACAGTAGGACTACTATAACTGGTCTCAAAGAGTAAAGAAAACTATTGAAACAACAATGGAGAATACAATGAATAGATGATATAGGTCAGCAGAGAAAGTACAAATAAAAAAGTGGATCAATTGAAAGAAAAATGAATATTCTAGGACTGCAAGTTTCAGTAACTAAAAGAATAAGTCATTGAATGGCCTCAGTAGACTGGAGAGAGCAAAAGAATTGAAAAAAACCAGACAGATAACAAGCAGTTTCCAACTGAGGAACAAGAAGAAAAAACTGAATAAAAAAAGGAAAAATGGATTACAGATTTGTGGGACAGTATCAGATGGTCCTCCATGTATGTGACAGGAGTCCCAGAAGAAGATTTTGAAAATGCATGAGAAAAAATATTTGAAGAACAGTTGAATATTGTTTGTTAAAACACTATTTAGCAGAGTCAAAAAAACTCTAAAGACAATAAACAGAAAATCTTAGCTATCTATATCATGATTAAGTTGCTGAAAATCAAAGACAACGATGCCTGAAACCAAAGTTACATATGAGGATGGGGGGGGGGCGAAGATGTTATAACAAGATTTTTAAGGAACTAGAAGAAAAAAATGTTAATTTATAATTTTATATCCACTGAAAATATTTTTCAAAGACAAAATAGAGATTTCCAAATAAAAAGCTGACAGAATTTATATCAAGCTGATGTTCACTATAGTAATTATAATTATAAAAGAGGGATGTTACCAGATAGAGACTCAAATGTTCAGGAAGGAGAGAATACCTAAAATGATAAGTAAGTTGTTTCAACTTCTTTATTGTCCTTTAAATTTCCTTAAAAGATTATATCTTTAATGATATCTGCTTAAAACAAAAATAATATGAGCAGCTTATAACATCTATAGAAATAAAAGATATAAAGATAAACACAAAGAATTAAGAGTATGAATATGGCAAATTAAATTATAGGTATAAATTGAGAAGGAAAAACAATGTTAAGGGAGAAGCAGAAGGTATAAGGTAGAAAATGAGAGGGTCAGGTGGAAATGGTGAAAAGGTACAATACCTCATATAAACAGACATTCTTAAGTTAAGGACACATATTATTATCCCCAGAGTTACCAATGAAAAGTAGTAATAAAGTTTATAGTTAAGAAGCCAGGAGAGAAAATAAATGAAATATCTTTAAATATTCCCCCAAATCCAATTAACCCATAAAGGAGTAACAAAAATAAAAGAAACAAATGAAAACAATGGCAAAATGACAGACTAAACCCAATCACATAAATAATTACATTAATTACAAGTGAATTAAACACTCCAACTAAATAGAGATTATCACACTAAATTTAAAGAAAGCTTGACTCAAGTATATACTATGTATCTATTAATAGTTTCAAAATTCATAAAACATAAAATAGCCAAACTCAAGAGAGAAACAGAAACACCCACACACAGATGGAGATTTTTACATTTCTTTTTTGTAATTAATAAAACAAGTAGACAACAAATAAGTACAGCTTTCATATATCTGAACAATAACATCAATCATTTTGGCCTGATAGCTACAGAGCATTATGCCCAACAACTGCAGAATATATATTTACCATCGTAGAACAATAAGCTGGGCCTTAAATTAAATCTTGACAAACTTCAAAAGACTGGAATATTCATTTTAGAGACTCTGACCACTGACCACACACACACACACACAAAAATAATAATAAATTACTTAGACAGTCACTAGGTGTTTGGAAAACAAAAGGTAACTTTCTAAAGAGTCCATGAGTCAAAGAACAAACCATAAAGAATCCAGAAAGTATTTGAAACAAATAATAAAAATACAATGTACCAAAGCTGAAAGTTAAGGTTTTGTAAGCCTACATTAAAAAAATCATATGATTATCATTTGCAACCAACAAAGCTAAAAAAGAATAGCAAATTAAAACTAAGAAGAAATAATACAGAATGGAGTAGAAGCCAATGAATAAAAAGTAACAGAAAATAAAGCAATAATAATAATGATAATAATAATAATGCCAGATGATATGAAAACAATGTTAATAGTTTTAAATCATTATCTCCTAGAAACTTCCCTAAAAGTCCACATACATCAAGTTCCAGTAGGTTTCCCAACTTAAACTTCTGCTCAAAAGCCTACTTAGATTATTAAAGAGAGAGGATAGAATGGCATCCTAGGCTATAGATATGTAGTCTTTAAGCCCAATTGTATTATATCTGACCCTCTTTCAAAAATAGCCAACAAACACAATGATTTAACCATTGATCAACTGCTGAAACTTAGAAATTACACATATTCTCCTCCCTCTTAAATAAAAAGGAAGTCTTTTCTTTAAGTGTTTGTAAATAAACTAAAACCTACTATTTAAAGGAAATATCTTACAATCTCTTCAAAAGCAAAAAACTTATTCTTTACTCATTTACATCTTTATTTATATTTTTGTATATTTTCCTTAAAAAGAGAAACCCCCATTTAAATATCCATTTAAAATTTTAACTACTTCTCAACAGGAAAACACAAAGGGAAAGAAGGCATTTTTAGGTATTTGAGTTAAAAGTCTTACTTCATGTGGGGTAAGTCACAACTGTCAGGCTCATTTTGCAAGAGTTCAGGTTACAGTTATATGAAACCAATCTTCATAACTAGCACCTTTGTTCTGAATCTCAGTGACCCAATGGTCAAGCCTATATTTAACCTAGCTAAATCAGATCTCTGCTCTTGGTCATTCTTTCACAAATCTCTAAATCACAATCATACATAGTGCCTGCTCTGTTGTCAGCCAATCTATAAGACCAGGCACAGGTTACAAACATCTTGGTTTCACTCAAGGCTGCCATGACTGCTTCATCTTTGTACCCTCACCCCCTGCTCTTCACTTCAGTCATCAGGCCTCTTAACCCTTCTTTATTACACAAGCCCAAATGGAAACGTTTCAAATCTCTAAGTCTCTTCTTTTTCAAAAATCATTTCAACTACTGGTGTAAATATCTCATTGTGACCCATTCTACTACTCTTCCTGAAACAGTACATCATGAAAGAACCCTATTCATCTCTTAGTATGAAAGATTAGAAGGATTACAATAAAGAAATGCTTAAACTGACCCTGGGCTAATAATCCATTGAGACTTGCACAGACATTCCCCTCTCTGGTAACTCCTTGGACAGTCTAGGAAAAACAACTTGATTTATAGTCAGTGACATTATCGAGTCATTATTCTAAAGTAATGCAGCCAACTTGGAAGACTGTCTGGTGCAGATCTGCTTCTTGGTAGCTACTGTCCATATAGTTGTGTCTATAATTAGGCAGTGCAGTGTTAATTAGAACACTGGTCACTCTGCCAATGTTCTACAGAAACCACAGGGAGAGATCAAAACAATCATTCCCAAACCATGAGTCATCTCACTCTCTTCACTCTACATGTCATTAGCATTTCCTCAAACCTGGAAAATGGAGCTTGTTCAACCAATGTCCATGCAGTTTCTCACATTAGGATACTTAAACCTGCTCTATAGAATGGATACATTTTGATCTTAGTTAACTGTCTGCTTATTAAAGAATTAGAAGTTGAAGGAAAGAAGCTTTAGAAAAAATTTCAAGGTCTGTTTTATCTTGTAGAGAAGGGAATTATTTGCAAATATAAATTCTATTTTACACTTAGATAATTTCTCCAGAGAGGGACTCTTAACTCATCTTTGTAGCACTGGTGCCTAGCAAGGAGGAAGCTTTCAAAAAAGGCTAAAATGAAAGGTAACAATACCCAATGCATTCAAAAGAAGTATTAATTAATGAGAATTAACTCTTCAAGGGCTGAAACTAGGTTTACTTAAGTTCAGAATAAGGTGGAATTAATAGGTTAGCTATGAGCGTAAACAAGGTCATAACACTTGCTGTGGGACTGGATCTTGTAACAACTTAAAAGAACCTCAGTGATTATGGACTCTCAATCAATGCATTCATTTTTACTGGACACTGACTCTTCAGACAACTTCTTGCATTTCCTCCTTTCCTCAAAGTTGATATATAATTTGAATCAATTATGGTTTATGAAGTTTAAAGTACAGTGAAGGAAAACCTAGGAATTTTAGTTTAGACTCCACCTCTTAAGCGTTTGTTGAGTTCTCAATTTTCCAACTAAAATGTATGTATTAATTGTCCTGTCTATCTAGAGTATCAAAGGGTCAGATAAGACAAGTAGGTCAAGAATGCTTAGCAAGCTATTGTTACATTAGCAAAGACTTTATTGCAAATAGTTTAATTAATTTGGGTAGCAGCTTCAAAGTCACAAGCAAATGAACACATGACTTTCAAACAAGCACATTAGTATTTCTCTTTAGGATCCATTAGTGTAATTCCAGGCCCCCTCACCACACACATGCCAATTACTATAAAAATGTTTAATGCTGCTTAGAGCACATATCAATAGAAAAATTCATAAAATAAGTATACAAAAACCTCATTTGTCTTCTGTGGTATAAATACTAAATGATCACAGAATCAACAACTCTGGTCTCTTGATGTCTCTTACAATCAGCACTAGTAATCTCCAGTAGTCAACATTGTAAGGATATTTTTAGATAATTTTACCTGTTTTACAGAGAGTTTAATACAAAGATTTTACATCCTAAGTCATCTAATGTCTAAGACCTTTGTCAAATGGCTGCCTTGATTGTAATATGCTATAAATCTTACCAAAATATCCCTAGGGATTAAGTGTATCTAAAGGTCACACTCATTTGCTATAATTGCATTTACAAAATAAAATTCAGATATCCAGTGACAGCTACAATTTGTAAGTAGGCAATCTAAATTATATGGTGCATAACACTTTCTGGCTGAAATAACCTAAAAGGCAGCACATACACGGGCATTGATTTTACTTTATCAAACTAAAAGACTCAGGCAATAATTTTACTACCATTTTCAAATTTTACCCTGTATTATATTTACTGAATCTAATCGCAGTTGCTATTTCCTGTACAGTTTTATAGTCCTGCAAGCAAAAATCAGCATTTCAGTGCTAGAGGGAAGAAACAAAGATGAACTACTTCTAGTTTAACTTTATGACTATGAGGCATATTATTTTAAATATCTATCAAGGAACAATATCGAAGATGAAAAGGAAGCATTTTACTAGAGAATGCCAAGGACAAGGAGGATATCAAAACAGAAACAAGAGCTATAGCACATGAAGAATCCTGCTACAAGTGTTTCTAATATAAAATTTAATGTAAGGGATCAGGAAGAGAGACAAATATGTGTATAATTTTTTTTTAAAAAGACTACAGGAATGAAGGAGTCATTTCCTTCTGCAAAGAAAATTTTCTACCTCAGCAAAAAAAGGGTAGGATTATCTTTTAAGCTATGTCATTTACAAACCTCCAAATTAACCAAAGTTCTCCATTCCCTCTATGTATTTTCTCACACAAAGTATCCACTATCTACAATTGATTGGCTGCTCTCTGGAAGGTCCAGGTACTATGCCCTCACCAGAGCAGTTGTACTTTTCCCAAGAATTAATTGCTTTCCCTCGAATCAATTTATACCAGTTAAAATTACAATCATGGTTATGTAAAAATTATTGCATTGAGTGTGTCTATAAACAGTAGATCACGTATCAAAAAGATCCTACAAAGGTGAGTCCCAAGATAACAATGCTGCCAAGTTCAACAGGAGCAAGAAAAAAAACAAGATTGAGGAAGAGTGATACTAGAATAATTAAATTAGAATCAGAAAGATTTTTGCACCCAGGTTTCAAATTGTATAAATTTGAAAACCACTTACGGAAAAAGGACCTGGAAATTAGAGATCATGGGCATATCATATAAAAGGAAAAAACAAAAACAAAACTGCAGAACCACAATCAGTGGGCCCATATGCAAAATAAAACCTTTAGTTAAGATGACATAAGCAATTGAGTTGATATATTTCAACTTGAAATGCTAAAAAAATTTGCCTTTTCATTTTTAACTAGGATTTAAAAATTATGATTAAGAGGAATCTGTGACTGGAAAAATGTCACCTGAGGAAATTTCCAGCTTTGTTCTGGGGAGAGTAATCCAGATAGGTTCTGAACTCAGTGGATTCTATGAGGTGGGGTGATTCTGTAGTACTTTACAATTGCCAGGGACCAATGCTGATCCAGTGAAATGTGGAAGAATTTTAACTCAAGTGAACAAAAGGTGAGTGGAGGGAATGGTGATCTGTAAGTGTTGTGGTTTAGCTGGGAAACAAACAGATGTTGCTGCTGAGGGAACTAGAAAGATGAGTCTCCCATAAAAAAAATAAAGCTCAGAGAGGTGTGACTCACCCCATGTAGTTAGTTCCTCTGCAAACAGGTCAGATTTGGAACCAAGCAAAAAAAATGAGGTCATAGATTGTTAGGCTTGTACAACTGTCAGGTTTGTACAAGGGGCCCAGTCCACAAACTGCAGAGATGTGGGTCTGAGGCCAGGAGAGGAGGGACAGCAGTGTTAACTCAGACCCAAGACACAGGATCAGCACTCTTTTTCAGACCTCTCCTTACCACTCACTGATGAGCCAGTTACAAACTTGTTCTGTCATACAGCACCACCTACTGGAGAACTGGAAGAAATATGCACATAACTTAGAAACTGTCATTCTGACTCCACAGGGAAATTCTGTACCACAGAAAAAAAAATCTCCAGAACTCAGTCACAGAAAAGCTTTTCTTCGTAGCAAACAAAAATTCAAAATTTCCATGGTAAGTTAAATAATTGGAAGAAAATGGAAAAGTTAATGAAAAATATACAAGAAAATTCAGAAAAACCAATAAATGATCTCAAATAAAACCACTGAAAAGAAAATTGAAACCGAAACTTTAAATAAGGCAACAACAGAGTTTTAGACTGAGAAAAGATCAATATAGGAGATAAACCATTCTGGGAAAAACTATGGAAGCAGAACTAATCAAATGGGAAATTCAGTCAGTGACCTGGAAGATGTTAATACACAACAGAATCAATTGGAAGAAATGAGGTAGAAAGAAAAAAAATAATAAAATACTTTGAAACTATCTAACTCCATGAGGGAAGACAATGTAGGAACAACAGATATATGTGAAAGGGAAGGTAGAGGGAAATAGAGAACTTAGTTTAAAAACCATTAGAGGAAAATGTCTCAAACTTAGAAAAGAAACTAAATATTCAACTCTACGCAGGTAAAAGAGCAGGGTATGTAAAGTGTATGAAACCTACACCAAGACACATAGTAGTGAGACTTCCTTGACAGCAAGAGAAAAACTATTGATGCTGACTTGGATAAGAACAGCAAGGTATAAAGCAACTCTAATCAAGCCTATAATAGACTTCTCTGATGAAATGCTTTGATCAGGGAAAAAATGGAATTATGTAAACAAATACTCAAGGATAAAAAATACTCAGCAAGATTACTTTGTCCTGTTAAAGCTTTCATTCAGATGTGAGAGGAAAGTAAAAGCCTTCTCAAACAAACACAAGCTAAAGGAGTTTTCAAACACTAGACCTTCACCACAAAAAATATTACAAGGAATTCTATATCTACATAGAAGCGAAGAACATTTACAAAGAACTAAAGAAGGAAACAGAACCACAAAAATAGGACAAAAAAGGGAATAGCAGATGCTCATATATCAATTATCACTCTAATTGAACTGAACTCACCATTCGAAGACACAAAATTGAAAAAACAATTTAACTGTATGTTGTCTCCAGGAAACATACCTGAGTTCCAAATAAAAGCATAAACTCAAAGTAAAGGGTTGGACAACAATTCCATAAGCAAGTGGGATCTAAAGAGAAGGTCAGCTATACTTACATATAATAAAATCCCAGCTAAAAAAGAACAAGAGACAGGGATAGATATTATATAATAATTAAGAACAACCATACATCAAGAAAACATAGTGCTCAACAGCATTTACACACCAAGCGAAAAAGTATCTAAGTATATAAGGCAAGTTACTAGCCTACCTAGAAAAAAAAAAAAGATATCAGAAAAAACACATTCATGAGAGGACTTTAATACGCTGTTTTTACCAATGAATAGGTCAACCAGACAGAAAATGAATGACATAAAAATCTTTAACAAAGAATGGGCTAAATACACATTCATAAGGTTTTGTACTCCAAAAAAGTTGAACAAACATTCTTTTCAAATGCAGTCTCCACGATTGATACTGTAGAATTTGAGTATCAGCAAATTCATGAATACAGAAATTGTATCATGCATCCTCTCTGACCAGAAAAGCACCAAACTAGAAATCAACCACAAAAAGAAAGCAGGAAACCCTTCTACTATATGACAACTGAACAACACACTACTGAACGACTATTTGGTTAAGGAGTATATCAATGCAGAAATTAAAAATTTATTATTAAAGCAAAAAGACACCCTATTGAACGAAATATTTGTACACCATACATCTGACAAGGGGCTAAATATCTAAGATATACAAAGAATTCATACAACTTGGCAAAAAGAAAGTAAAGAACCCAATCAAAATACAGGTGTAAGTGCTAAAGAGGCATGTCTCCAAAGAAGATACACAGAGGGTCAATAGACACATGGAAAAATATTTGTCATTACTTAAGAAAATGCAAATCAAAACCACAAGGATAGGCCAGGCACGGTGGCTTGTGCCTGTAAGCTTCAGCCTATGAAGCGGCCGGGGCTAAGGATCCTGGTTCAAGTCCCGCCTGGGGCCCATAGCGAGAGCGAGAGCGCGAGCGAAAGAGAGAAAGAAAGAGAGAAAGGGAGAAAGGGAGATAGGGAGAGAGGGAGAGAGGGAGAGAGAGAGAGAGAGAGAGAGAGAGAGAGAGAGAGAGAGAGGGAGAGAGAGAAAGAAAACAAGGATACCATTTCACACCTGTGAGAACGGTCCATATCAAAAAGATCAGAAACAGCAAGTTTTCATAAGGATGTGGAGAAAAAGGAAATCTCTTACATTGTTGTTGGGTATAAACACAGGTCTAACTCCTAAAGAAAACAGTATGTAGGTTTTTCAAAAAATTCAAAATGTATCAACATATGACCCAGCAATTCTTCTCTTAGGTATCTACCCAAAGAATACAAAAACACTAATTTAAAGGGAAATATGCCCTCCCATGATCATTGCAGCACTAGTTACATTAGCCAAACTGTAGATATTCCTAAAGCTCACTGAAGATGATGTGGAATACTATTCAGTTATCAAAAAAGATAAACTAGGCAGGGCATGGTGGCTCGTGCCTGTAAACTTCAGCCTATGAAGTGGTGGGGGCTAGGGATCACGGTTCGAGTCCCGCCTGGGGCCCTTAGCAAGACCTAGTTCCAAAAAAATAGCTGGGCACGGTGGCACGTTCCTGTAATCCCAGCTACCTAGAAAGCTGAGGCTGGGGATTGCTTGAGTCCGCGGTACCCCGGGCAACAAGAGCCTGTGACTCCACGGGAAATATAGCAAGACCTAGTCTCAAAAAAACCCCAAAAAACAAAACAAAAAACCCAACCAAACAAAAAAGATGAACTTTTGCCACTTTGATAACATGGGTGTACATGGAGGGGATCATGCTAGACAAAATAAGTGAAAAGAAGAAAGACAAATACTGGATGGTGGGTGATGTCACTTACATGTAGAATACAGAGAAACTAAACAAAGGATCTGATAAAGCCAAACAAACAACAAATCCTAGAAAGCTGACTATAGAAATTAGGCAGAGAGAGAAAGAGAGAGGGGATGGGGTGGGGTGGGGGGGTGGATGAGAATAAACTGGAGAGGAGCACAATCAACCATGGTAGTACTTGATGGGTGTTTTTGTTGTAGGTGCAGTGTTTTAACAACACTTGAAGGGGGAAAATCTATATTTCTAAAGCACAACAATGTTGTAAACCAATGTTAACCTAAATAATTATATTATAAACAAATGAATTAACTAATGAGATAGGAAGCAGATTTAAAATTTCCAGATTTAATAAACAGATGCTGTGTATTAGACCTTTCTCTTCTGAAATTAGTACCATAAGAAATGCTTTGTGCTGATGTGATGCAGAGTTCTGAAAACTGGATTGTGTGAGTAGCGCAGTGCAGAATTCAATGACTCAGGGAAAGGGAAAAAGAGTGTCTTAGAAAAAATTATTATATCTGAGATTATGTTAAGGGAAAATTGAGGTTCCATTTAAAAGTATATCCTGACAGTCAAGAACATACTTCAAGGTTCTCCCAAATACATACTATAATATGTAAATGCCTAAAAACAATTTTACTAAAACATCTAAGAGCCAAGGGCTGAAAATTTACACTAATGAGTTTAAATCAGAGAATCTCTTTAATTTTGCATTTTATTTAGTCTGAATTGTACTCATGCTAAAAATAGTTTTAACAGTTATTAAAAAATAACAGAATAAGTAGAAAAGTTACATGGATAAGTAGAAGTGGCAAATTCTTGTATGCTGTGTGAAATGGAAATATTCCCTTTCATCATTTTTTCAGCATCCTTTGGGAAAATGAATCAGTAGAAATAATTCAATCAAAAGTGAAGGAAATATCAATAGGAGTAATTCAGACAATTTTTAAGATCAAGTCTTAAATCGATGTTATGTTAAAAGCCTAAATATGTCTCTGCCCAAGTAATGCCAGAGGAATTTATTTTTAGGAGTAATTGCACAGATGTATGTATGCTAAAAGAATGCCTAAATAAACCAAAACTTAGGGATTGCTGAAGGGATGCATATACAAAACAAAGTAACAGTCAATAAACAAGCAGGTGCAAACACTTGATTATTCAGGATAAAAAGTGTACAAATCCAGAAATGAAAAGCCTTGGGTCTTGACAAAGGTACCTCACTTGGAATTTCCCTGAAGATGTATCTCTGGGAATAATCAAGTGCTACCTTATTGATAAGCTTGAGACCATGAGCAAGATCAGAGGGCAATCCTGGAATAAGTAAATTTATTTCCCCAAAAATCTAAAAGATCATGTCTTCCCTACACCTATTGTGCCCTGATGCCTCATATGACAATCCCATCAATAAAACAAGCCTGCCACTCACCCAGAGCAGCAGAACAATCATTAGCAACTTGTCTCCACTTCTCTCTGTTCCTCCATTTCGCTATTCATTCTTCTTTTTTTTTTTTTAATAATTTATTTATATATTTAATTAGGGTTCTGACTCAGGTCACTGCCCTGGTCACAACATATATATAAGAATGTTTACAGAAATCCTGTTTACATAGAGAAAAAGGAACTAATATAATAATTGGGTGTAGGTATGTTAATACAGGCATAAAAATTATCTGCATCAATTTTAAACATGAAAAGGTATTCAAAATACAAGAGGTAGCTGACAGGATTTTAAATAAATCTGCATCCAAATGCTAATGTTATTTATTTTTGGGAGGTGGTTATGGGTATTTTTATTATCTATATCTTCTATTTGTAAAAAAAAAGTATAGATCATGTTTTAATCTGTAAAAATCTAAAATTAATAAACTAAAGAAAAAGTATTGACAATATAGAGTTATCCTAGAAATCACCCAGTACTGTGAAATCAGGAAATATGGATGGATGCCAGGATACAAGTTGTATTATCTACCACAGGTACTTCCATTTTATCTCCATCTCTTGAGCATCTACCAATCTCCTAACTTTATCTTGAAGGGAATGCATCAGAAGTCACATAGCAATATTTACAGTCCTAGGCTTCAAGAGAACTTAAGGCTTTTCCACCCCCTTTCTTGGGGTAACATTAGCTTATAAGACTTCATAAGATTGAGGGGAACAAGTTTACACCTCCTTAGATATATGTCACCACACCCACCTTCCAAGCAGCCACAGTCCTTTACCATAGACCACTATGTTCCCTCCCTTCAACGTTCCCTCCCCTATTCGTTTCCCCTTCTAGCAACCTCGATTCTGAAGTCATAATTCTAGTGTTCATTTTGGCTTAGTTTTGTCAGTTCCTTTGTTTTTCCTGTTTGTTCACTATTTCTTTTTGCTGACCTGAGAGACACAAGAGAAGAAATCCAAGCTAACCTCAGATGAGGAAGAACGCACACAAGAAAACAAGCCCAGGCATCAGCAAGAACAACCATTAGAAATACAAGTTCAACTATCGTAGACCATCTAATCCCAAGTTAAGATGACTAATGTCATGTAAGATGAGCAGAATAAACATCAGCTGAACCCAGAACAAACTGTTGATCTATAAAGTCAGGAACAAATAAAATGGTTATTTTCTTAAGTCACCAAGGTTGGCAGTAGGTGACTGACTTACCCATGATCCACACAGTATACCATTAATATTTTGGTGTGCTATTCTTGCAGACTAATTAATCCCCTATGATGAAACTGAGATTATGCTATACATACTAGCTCAACAATTCTCTTGCATCTTTGAAATAGGAATACTTGCTTGGTGTCATGGTTATTTTATTTTATTTTTATTCTGAGACTAGGTCTTGCTATTTTTGCCCATGGAACCGCAGGCTCACGTTGCCTGGGGTAACAAAGACTCAAACAATCCCCAACCTCAGCTTCCCATGTAGCTGGGATTACAGGCGTGCACCACCATGCCCAGTTATATTTTTTTGGAACTAGGTCTCACTACATGCCCCAGACAGGACTTGAACCATGATCCCTACCTAGCCCCAGCCGCTTCATAGGCTGAAGCTTACTGGCACGAGCCACTGTGCCTGAGTTCATGGTTATTTTAGCCTTCAACTCAGACATACAGATAGGAGAGATTGGAACACTTGGTGTTTAAAATATTTTACATTCTTTACACAAAAACTCCCAAGTACAGCTGAGGGGTTTTTCTCTACAGTCCAAATGCCCTGCTGAACATGACTTCCTTGTTTCTCCTTTTCTCAATAACAGACATAAAGAAGTTCTACCTGTTGTTAAAGTGGGATCAGGTCGTACACTATGGAAAGTAAAATCAAATTCTATTATTACTACTACCATCTTAACACCACCACAAATAATGATAATAAAACTAACATTCACTGAAGGCAGGTGCTAACAGTGGACTGAGACCAGGAAAGCAGGTTAAGGATGTCTTTGGAACCAGAATGCTCTGCCATTTCCAGTGTCTAACCCTGACTGAGTTATCTCACCTTTCAAGCTTAGTTTGCTTACTCGTAAAATGCAGGAAAAACAGTACCTACTCATTGAGTTATAAAAATTAAATGAAATATATGCAAGGCATTTAGCATAAAGCCTAAGACATAGTAATTCAATAATTACTAGTTCAGTGCATTTATTAATCAGAAATTTACATGACTCATCTCATTTAACTTATCGCTGTACATTTTACAAATAAAGAACTGAGAGTAAGAAAGGTTAAAGAACTTGTTAGTAATAAGTGGCATACTCAAGTTCTAAATCATGTATTTTGGACAGCAGTAGTTAAGCCTTCAATACCATGTGACACATGCCAGGGAACTGTTTCATGTCTCCCTATACTGAAGGTTTCTGGAAGTGGGTTGGGATATCACAGCGCCAGTCTAGGACAAAGTTGAAGAGCTACAAAGTGGTTTAGGATGGTCCCCGAGATTAACACAACTACCACAGACACTGACCTTATGGTTTCTACAACTCACTCAGTCTGGCACCTAGTAGGTATTCAAAAAATGCTGCTTAATATTGTCCAGTTACATTCACAGTATGAGCAGAAACTGTATTCTCCTTGCCCCCCACTAAGATCATGAAATTTTTGAAATACTGTAGTGCCCAATTTATTTTTCACTATTTTAGAAAACTAGGAGCTTTTTAAAGGCTCTCTAAATTAATTTCTTTGTAGCTGTAAATTCATTGCTTGAGAAAGACTGCAAGACAGAATTAATAGAAATACAACAAATGTACAGGTTTAAATTCATAGTTAACAGTGAATCAGATTAGTGCACAAAACTTAGCCTGTAAAATGATCATCTTAACCTTAATTTACTAAAGTTTCACATTACAGAACTGTACATATTAATAACAGTAACAATGGATATGGGGGCGGGACTTTGGCTTACATGTCAAGGAAATTATTTGTAGCAATGCCTCACTTATTTTGAGGGTTTCTGTCTGTAAGTTGCAGCTGAAGATCAGGAAGTTAGAGGAAAGTAGATGAGTCATTAAAATAATGTCACCAAATCAATGAAGCAATATCCATTCATTTTATTGCTAAAAAGCTTCACTCAGATCCTGTTTACTGTTAGTTGACATACAGTATGCAGTTACATGATTTCCCAACCCTATATAGCAAGGTAGAGGAAAGTTTTCAGAGGTAGACAGAGAAAGTAGAGAAAAATAAGAGTGAGAGAATAATAAAAGTGAGAGAAAAGAAAAACTATAATAATGACCACAGAATTCTAAGAGCAGAGGTATTTGGGGGATTCAGTGGGGAGATTTTGACCTAAATAGCACATGAAGGACAAAACAATTAACTTTTGTCCAGTGTTATTCAGTTGGCTAGTAAAAATGAGTGGAAACAATTTTTTTTTCAATGTTTAAACTTTATCTACAGGAAGATGGAAGTGAAACCATGAGTATGTCTAACCCACATAACTGTTCAGCTAAGTTTAGTTCTATACAAACTCAGTTGGGTGATTTTGAAAATAACCACTTTCTCAGACTTACAGGAAATGGTTAAGCAACCTTCTTTTACAAGTAAAAGACATAGAAGACATTGTTTTTGCACAATGGTAGACAACATTACCTTAGTGTGAGTCCTTTTAAGACAACAGGCCATTCTAACTTGTCCACTTACTCATCAATTTAAATAATAAACTTATAAGATTCTATGAATTTTTACTCCAGTCTGAATATTTTTGTTCCCTTTAGAAAAAGCAAAGAGGATGATAGTTTTCTTCTTAGATTTTATAATAAAATGAATTCTCACAAATTAAAAGAACAAATCAGAAAAATAAAAATCATTACAAGAAGTAGACAAGCTGACAGCTCAAATCTGAGCAGCACAGTTCAATACTAGTTGCAGACAAAACAGAGACCAGATATGATCATTAAAAAACTTGTAACTTTAGAGAAGTTTCTTATATTGCATAGTTGATTTTTTTTTTTTAGATAATCTATATGCCACCTCCTCCTTTTCTCCTCCTATAATATTGGGTATTTTCATAAAATGTGATGCTTGAGATGAGAGGGTCTGTATATTTATTAATAAAGGAAAACTTTACTTACTATATTAAAAAGCTTTTATATATCTCTAACACCATTTATATTTTCCTATCTTACAAGGATTAGTCTAAGCATATGGTCATCAATGGGAAAAAATACACTATTATTTGTTAGAACAAACAAAACTCCTGTCTGAGAAGAAAACTATGATATGAAGGGTCACTACCCACCCCCACCCCCTACCGACACACACACACATACCCCTATACCCCAGAATTTGGCCAATATGCTTAAAAATACAGCAAATCATATTGCACGGAATTTTTTTTTAACTTTCAGCTAAGATTTATTAATTTAACATGAATCTATTGCAGTTGTTTACCCTAGCTACTTTTCAGGGAATTTATCAAAACAAGGTCAATCTTTATTAAGATACACATGTCAGACAGTAAAGATTTCTTAAAGATGAACACTTAAAGAACAGAGAGAAAAGACTGAGAAAAAATTTTATAAAAATGTCTCAGGAACCTGTAGGGCATATCAGAAGGAATAACATATGTGTAACTGGAGTGTCAGGATGGGGGGGGGGGATGTTGAAGCAGAAAAATTATCTGAAGTAAAAATGGTCCAAAAATTTATAAACATACAAGAAGATAAATTTACAAATTTAGGAAATACAATGAACCTATAAAAAAAAATAAGCCCAGCGAAAACCAAGTCAAGATACAAATAATTAAACTGGTTAAAAATCAAAGGTAAAGAAGACCTCAAGACCAACTAGAAAAAACTATAACAAATTACATATAAGTTAACAACAGTTCAAATTAACAAGCTATGGAGCCAAGAAATTGATGTAAAAACATCTTCGGTATTTTTATATATGTGGAACTATTATTATACACGCTTACATTATTTATATATATATATACACACACATACTATACATATATAAAACATACATCACACAGAAATACTTTTATCTTTGTATAGACATGTATCCAAACTACACAAAGAGTTCTTACAAATCAAAAAATGAGCAAAATGAACAATTACTTCACAAAAGAAGATGAACTATTGGCCAAGAAAACATGTTTAATATAAGTAGTCATCTAGAAAATAGAAACTAAAAACACTCTGAGATGCCACCACATAATCATTTGATTGGTTAAAATTTAAAAAAAAAGTTAATCATATGAATTATGGCAACGATGTAGAGAATAAACACTCATACACTACTAGAAACATGAAATGGTAAAACCAGTTTGGAAAACTACTGATAGTTTCTTAAAAAACTAAAATATACAGCTACCAGATAACCCAACCAAACAATTCTTAGTTACCTAGAAAAACAAATGTTCAAACAAAAACCTATACTAGGATGTTCACAGCAACTTTATAAAAACTCAAAACTGGAAACAAATTGCTCATTAAGAGGTGAATAAATAGGCCAGGCACGGTGGCGTATGCCTGTAAGCAACAGCTTATGGGGTCATGGAGGGTCTGGGGATCATGGTTTGAGTCCTGCCCAGGGCAACACAGCGAGACTTGGTCCCAAAAAACAGCTGGGTGTGGTGGTGTGCGCCTGTAATCCCAGCTACTTGAGAAGCTGAGGCTGGATATTGCTTGAGTCCATGGTACCACGGGCAATGTGAGCCTGCGATTCCACAGGCAAAAATAGCAAGACCTAGTCTCAAAAAAAAAAAAAAGATGAATAAATAAATTATGGTACAATGTAATAATATTCAGCAATAAAAAGCAAGCAAGAAAGGGAATACTGACATAACATGGATGTCTCAGAATAAAAGTATCATGCTGAGAGAGGCCAAGCCAAAAAATTAGTGTATGGTTCCATTTATATAAAATTGATTTAATTTCACTTACACAAAATTCTAGAAAATGTAAACTATATTGACAAAAGAGAGGTCAGTGATTGCCTCAGAATGAGAAAGGTGGGAGGGGAAAATTGTAATTTTTTTGTTTTAGTTTAAACTTTATGCTAAAAATATAACACTAAGAATCAGGAATATGCAGTAGTCTGATTTTAATTATACAAAGGCTAATTTGAGGAGCTCATTCACTTGAAAAATTATGCACCTCATATGCTACACTTCAGATCTTTAGTTTTCTGAATATTTTTGGTAAACTCACACAAAGGAACCACAGTCTTCTGTTTGAAAATATTCCTGACATTAAGCATAACACCACAGAGCGAAGAGCTAATTCTCCATAATGTCAATATGTCTTTCAAGGTACTCACTCTGAAGTGATGAGTGAGAATGGGTAAGCATAACTATGGAGAAGGAAAAACAGTTTAAGGTTATTATTGATAGGTTAATTTTGAGCTTCACAGTGTCCATTATATCTATTTTACATATCATAACACAAATAATTTCTATTGAGAGTCTTAAGATCATTAACAGCCATAAATGTGGACAGGCTAATACAGTATGGCATTAGCAACACTTTTATTTTATTTATTCTATGATACATGTGGTAGACAAAGACTTGTCAGATTTTTTTTTTTAATTAGCTGGTGAGCATTCCTTAATCTCAAAGATAAAAGAAAACAAATGTACAAAAATGGGTTCGAAACTGCTTCAGGGAGAGAATTAGGAATAACTTTTACCACTCTCACATAAGAATTTTTTAAATTGATTTTATATATAAATTTTTTTCTTACATCATTGTATACCCCAAAGTTCTCCCACTACCAAATTATCCATGAACCATCACCATGATCCCTTGTGCTCCTCCATCCCCTAATTTTGTTCTCTCTCCCCTTCCTTCCTATATACTTTAGTTCTGTTGTCAGTTTGCTAGTTTTAACTTGTTTCTGCCCTTTTGTTTGGTTTCTATATTCCATCACATAAGAATTTTTAATATTAGTTCTGCCAACACATTTGGAGCAGTGTTAAAAAAATAAAAGCTAAGCTATAGATCTGGTCTTCTAAATAGAAAATAATTTTTTAATAGTTTTGCAAAAAAAAAAAAAAAGGCTAATATAGCTGTGCAAGGGAAATTTGCCAAACCCACAGCAAAGAGAATGAAAATCCTAAAACTAAGAGAACCATATATTTTAATATATAGCAATATATTACTTGGTCACACCACCTTCCATATAAGTGAAGTCAATATGCAATATTCTCATCCCATTTCATTCTGCAGGATAAAATGGACATTAAATGACTCCTTAATGTATGTGTGCATGAGAAAGATATGTGCAAGAAGTAAAGGGAGAATAAATGGCTAGGGAAACGAAACAAAACAAAACAAAACAACCAGTGGAGTACAGATTTGAAGAGCCCGTAAGTGCTACTCAAACTCCTCTACTAAACTTACTCTAGGAACAAAAGATTTCACACTATTTTGTGATGAAGTCTGTCTCTATGTTTATAGAGGACTAACATTTCAAACTAATAAATGGCTATTAGGAAGGGAGGGTAGGAGGAGGGATCACCTACATAAAAAACCAGTATGTATTTCACTGTAAGTACTCTCCTTTCCCCAGCAAATACAAATTATGTCATAGCAAGCTAATAATCGTTCATGTGTTCCAAGTGTAGTAAAATCCCACAGGTTGGTCCCAGCTGACCTGGTTAGGCCCAGGGTAAAAGTTCCAGGAAAGCAGATCATTCCTAGCATAAGAGAAAAAAAAAAAGTTGATTCTAGTTTTCTTTAAGATCTAAATCATTCTATGGAAGAGAATGAACAGGACAAAGAGTTTTGTGTCATTCTGGATTCCACTGATCAGAACCAGGAAAGGAAAAAATTATTGAACTTAATCCTGTAGGCTTTCCATTCACTAAATAAGTCTAAAGATTAACTAAAGGGTTGAGAAATAAAATGATGCATCCATATATTATGTGAATGGACATGAAAGAACGACAGCTTGCCAAAACCCTTCCTATAGAAACAGAACACAAAAAATTATATTTTAAAGGTAATCAAAGAGTTTTAGAAAGAACTGTATCCCTTCTAATTTAGAAGCCTCCATGACTGAAACACAGGACTGTAGAATCATCAAATAGCCAAGACATCTGATGTGTGGCTTGTCAGAGATGCCAGTTAGAACATTTTTCTCTCCTGTGATCTAGATCTCTCTTAAGAAACTTGCCAATAAGTTCCAACAACTCCACTTTCTACCTGCAACTACCAACTCTACTTTCTACCTGGATACCTACAACATTCCTCTCTAGTTCCTGTGTAAAGATGTTCCTCTCCAGGTCCTGTTTAAAGTTTATAGTAACAATTCTCAGGATGTGGTGTGAGTACTTCCAAATGCATTAAGGTCTTCAAGGTTAAGATTATTTTTACAATAAGGTGTTATTTTCCATTTTCACTCGCATTCTCTCATGAATATACAGTAAACTTTCTTCACAAACCACATAACATGAGACTGAATGCCGACTTGAATCTGCAAATCCAATTGTCTTCTATTAAGTCAGACATTAAAAGAGATTTGCTATAATGTAAAATAATGCCTCTAATTATTATTATTATTATTTTGGTTTTTGGAAAATTGTTGTTTTACTTTAGACTGCTATGTTAACATGTAAAAGTGTTTTTATGGTTGCCATGAAGTAAATGTTTCTTAAAAATTTCTATGTTAATTTCTACAATAAACAGCTAGAGCTATAAGCCATATATAAACAAAAACTTTTAGGAACCCCACAATAATTTTTTAAAGTATTAAAGGAGTCCTGATATCAAAGGTTTGAGAAGCATGATGGCCTTCCAAGATAAAGAAAAAATGACCAAACTCTACAGACATCAGTATAGTATTTGAAAGTTTATAAATAAAGGAAAATAAATAAAGTCTTGATCACCCTACTGCAGGAAAGGAAGGGAAAAGGGTCCTGGATTCCTGATGGGGAAAAAAACAATAACTGATCTTAACCATATACGTTCCTTTCAGTAGCATCAAACAGGAATATAGTTTCTAATACTGAAGTTGCTGTCTATCATTTTAGTTACTGTGATCAACTTTAGTCAGAAAATATTATGTTCAATAAGAAATTCTGAGAGAAAAAACACTGACTATAGTATGCCATAATTACTCTTTTTATCATTACTGTTGCTAATCTTTTATTCTACCTACCATACAAATTAAACTTTGTCATAGGTATATACACATGGGAAAATACAATGTATGTGTTTATACATATATATGTATATATGTATATATATATATATATATATATATCCATACTATCCTCGATTGTAGGGAATCCATTGAGAGTCTTGGAATGTATCCTCTGTGGTAAGTGGGGACTATGTATTTGTTATGGAATTCCTAGCAGGCTAATATATTACCTATAAGCTGTTTGCATAAAAATATTCCATAAATACATTGAATATTCTAGAAAGGGGAAAATGGAGTTTTTCTAAGGGGGAAGGAAATGTTGGAAAAGAAGTTCAATGCACTGAGATGGAACTTTTGTTCTGTGGCCACAGAGGTTTTCTTCTCAAGATATCATTGACTGCTTATTCTTTGATTAACATCAGGACAAAGTACTAGCCCCCCTAGTTAGTGTAAAGTTTAAAATCTTTGCTTTCCTATGTCACATCGACAGTAACAAACTCAAACCACAACCTATTCTGCCACGCTAATGAACAGAAAGCCCTGCTGTTCAACTGCTTCATACAGTAGCCATGACATAGCTTCGCTTTCCACCCAGCCACATGAAAACTTACGTGTGAGCAATTCAAGCCTTCTTATTTTAACTCTGGAATATTAGAAAATTGCTCTCTTTTTAAAATTGATTCTCATTGACTCAGGAATTGTTTTCTTGGCTCTAATGAAGGGCACACACTACCAAGCACCCTAATAGCAAGTCAGTTAAGCACTGCAGGAAGAGAAATTGATTTAACTGCACCACTTTGGTCTCAAATGCACAGCAGTTCTCTAGCTATGAAATAAGGGGAAGAAGGAAAATATTAGGTCATTTTTTTTAACTTTGATTTTGAAATGCTTCAGAGTAAGCGATCTCCTCCCTCCATTCATCATTTTTCTTCTTCTCACACATTGAGGACATATCTTATTTAATGCTATCTTCCCTGACAAAGCACAGGATCTGAATACACCAAATGCTCGAAAATGCAATTTAGTAGAAAGGCAAGATGATCACTGGTAAGAATGCTTCCAAAAAGTGATTTGGAATAACTCTATTTGCTATAGAGTTGAATTTGCTATAAATTTGGGATAACTTATTTGCTATAGAGAAAGTTATAGAAAAAAAAAAGGAAAGAACATTCAAATTCAAATTTGCTTAAAAAAAAGAAAATCTTCTAAAATAAAAGTACAAAGAAACTGGTATTTAAATATTTCTTTTGGAGTTGTTCAAAGTAACAGAAATCTCAGATAACATATATTGAATATGTATGGGACATACATCACACCTAAACACAAGAGAATTATGTTTTTTATCAGTTACACGTAATTAACAGTTCCTGGCTGAACAAAAAGCATGCACATTCTATACACAACTCAAAATATGGTATAAATATTTAGAAAACAGAGCCTTAAAAGAAAGATATCTGTGTTTCCATATATATCATTTATGTTTCTTTGAGCATCCTTAGAAAAATGTTGTCTCTAATAATTATTCCTAAGAGAACACACTATCTGCTTTACCCAGACATTCACCAGGAATCACCGTGGCCCACCAGGGTGAGGAATGACCCATTCATGTAAGTCACCCAGTCACCCAACACTGACTAGCCCTCAAACCTTCACCTTGCTATTTGGTCTAAATAACTACTTTTTATGTCTCACATGTTCAAAGCATGTTTTGTGAGAACACATTGAGGTCAAATGTGTTTTGTGAGAAAAAACACACCCAGAGAGCCTTGGAAGGATGGAAGTAAGGTGGTAAACTGTCATCATTCATAATAAATTCTCAGACCTAAAAGCTGCTGTCATTATATCTATTCCAAAAAATAATGATAAAATAAATGTGCCAGTCACTAGCAGAAATGCAAATTCACAGGTAAAGTTAGCTTCTCATCAAATCTCATGGGAAGAAACATAACAAAACAGGGATGAATTTAAACATATATTATATATCTGTTTGTTTGCATTCCCAGTGTCTATGAAAAATAGACCTTTTATTCCAGTTAATGAAATGTCCTTCTTTTATATCTTCATGCTAACTTTACCTCTATTGGTCTTAAATATCTATTTCAAGGCCACACTAACATATAGAACATATTTAGCAACTAAGACTGGAGCAAATTCTGCTTATATCACAATGAAGTGTTGTATATGACTTTGCTTAAAGTTAAAGGAACTGGAAAAACAAATATAAGTCAGAATTAAATTGGATGAAGAAATGAGTAGTGCCTCTAAGCTTAGGCAATATTTCCCTGAACGCATCACAAATACGCAATAATTATTAATAAGTAGGAAATGGAAAGACCTTTTGTTTACAGGCCTCAAGTCCTTAGTAAACAAGATAAAAGAAAATAACATGTTCCCCAATTATGCTACATTTTGCAGCCAGCCTCACAAACTGAGGTTGATTCATGAATGGATTTATGGATAGAGCTCCAAAATGAAAAGTATAAAATACATGGGACAGGATGAGACTTTTGCTTCTCCATATCTAACATTTTTCTAAAACAAAGTACTAATTGATATATTCACTTATATTTTTAAAGAATGGATTCTGCTAGAATATAAACTACTCAAGAGCAGATACCATGCTCCATTAATAGATATAGGTTCCAGCTATAAAATCTAAGCTTGAAACAGGTTGGCATGTGGGGAAGATATATTTTAAATAATTTTATTTAAAATCTTGATTAAAATACATATTTTAATCTCTTTAAAACTAGTAACTATTTAAAAAGAGATAAGTGGAGACAAGTCAAAAACAAAACAAATTTTTAGAGTACTTGTTAACTGAAGCAATTTTAAAAAGGCATATGCAAGAAAAGTCTGCATGAAAATTTTCACCCTGCACTGCTTCTCACACCCCAAAATAAGAATGGAGCAAGGAGACAAGGAAACTAATTTTGTTTGGTTATATTTTTAGTTTTAGTGATAATAATAAGAGATGAAGAAAAACTATGATTATGACATAAAAAGATATTTTTATAAAGTAGGAAAATAACCAAAAAAGAAAAAAGAATCAAATAAATTTTAACCCCAGAGTTAACGGTTTCAAAAAAAAAAAAAAAAAGAAGTCCAAAGCACATCTCCTATTTTTGTTTTTTATGTATTTATTTTCTCTGGAATTACGGAACATAGAACCAAGAAAAATCAAAAATTTACAATAATGTACAAAGTTCTAACAATAACCATTCAGCCACTAGAAACCAAAAACATCGTCAATTCTATTTAGGAAATACTACTACTAAAATTCTGGCAAAAGAATACCTAAAATGCAAGTCAACACATGAACTATATTTTATGGAGTAAATAACATAAACAGTACAGAAATCTAATAGCATTTGATTCCTTCACCTTTATATTTATCAGTATGACAACCAGAATTCACAAAAAATATGCTGTTGCATTCACTTAAGTTAGTTAATTTTCATGATCATCAGTGGCTCGGTAAAGATCTAAAGTTAATCTATTTTTATTTCACAAAGTATTTGGATATAGTTTCAAAAGAATTTTATCCTAAAATAATTTCTTATTCAAAATGAAAAAAATACCTTTCAATGAGTTAAAAGAATGCTTATCACTTAACAAGATCCACCAAAGAAAGTATAAGAACTCTTAATTTAGTGTCCATAAGCCTTCTAAGTTAAATACCTTAACTTACTAAATAAATATGATTTATTTGTTGAATAAATTTATTAGACTTGATCTCATATGGACTTGAACAAAGAGATATTTTGATGATGATTCTATGAAACACTTTCCAGAGAGGATTAATCAGAATGATAAAACACAAAGTGCTTGACTGATAGTCAAATCTCTACACAGCAAAAAAAAAAAAAAAAAAAAAAAAAAAAAAAAAAAAAAAAAAAAAAAAAAAAAAAAAAAAAAAAAAAAAAAAAAAAAAACACATAATTTACAACTGACTGAGAGTTTGCTCATTAACCCATTATTCCATTAACCCAAGTCACATTTTTTCTACCAATAATAATTATCATTTTACAATCTGCTAACAAAAGCTTCTATTAGCCTTTCTCTCAATCTTTTTATCTCAGCAAAATTTCCCAATTTAGAAAATAATGAAAACAGAACTATATACCAATTGCACTTAAAACTAGCTATACTTTCATAAAAGTGTGGTTATTTCTACCAAAAATACTGCATATATTATCTAATTCCAATCACACTAGACCCTCCTCTTCACATTCAATCATTTTTCTGTGTGATGCTTCTAACTAGAAAGTTACAAGTCTCTCAGTAGTCTGTACTGATGCAGATGGAAATGAGGATACTGTTTTAAAGAGCAATGGATCTCTTATTCTCATTAACATCCAATACTCTATCCTCAGTTTGAGCTGTTTTCTTAATCTAGCCAGACAAACTAGACACTGAAAGGATAATGTTAGTGGCTCAACAGGTTTAAGCACATGGCATTTAGTTCAAATAGCAGAGAACCTACTTCCAATAAGAATATATAAGAATATATTCATACACGAGATCTTAAAAACCAAGGACACACTGATTCCTCCCATAAATCCGCAAGGGTCACAGGTGCCAAAAATATATAGCAGCCTAAAAACACAAAGGCCCTCTAACAATTACGGGACAAGAACAAACCAGACAAGTATTAATAATCTAGCCTCAAATTGTACTACTAACACTAACTTAGAGAAATAGATTTTAAACATTTGGTTATCCTCAATCACTCCCACTAACCTCTTTGCACTCTCTCCCCTCCCCCCAACCTGCCAAAAAAAAAAAAAAAAAAAGAATAATAGCATGAATAATGCTGCTGAGGTGAAGAATATTCTTACAAATGTTGTAAACCTTAGAACATTGTAAACCTTATAATGAGAAATACTACGGCACAAAGCCTCCCTCCTCACCAAGAAAGTCCCTTTATGACACCAAGTGAAACCTTGAAATAGTTCTTTCGGAAACACCATCACCTAGCCCTGGTCATCAACTACTGTAACATCCAGGAATGAAAAAAGTGTACCCAAAACTCAGAGGCACCAGCTTTTTCCATTCTTCTGTTCCTCCAGCATATGTAGGTCTCCCTACAAAATCATTAAGAAGCCTTCTAGAACTTCCTTGATCTCAGATCATAGGCGTGGCCTCCAGGACAGCACTAGTGATTGGAGAAGATTTTGGACCACCCAACAACCCAATCTACAGAAGTCCAGAATATTGAATTGAGTTTCCTTTTGGCAACTGCATTCTTAAAATATGTGGGAGAAAGACCATGAAGGAGGATCTTCATGAGGCAATACACACTAGAAGGGAAAAATGTTTAAAGGGTCTTCTACAGTTAAACTTGATTCTCCATTGTTTTTTGAATCTCCCTTGGATGGCTGAATTTTCTTTATTGGCAAATGAACTGCTTTCCTCCGGAGTTTAGAGACTAAGATTGGAATTTAAAAAGAAAATTAGTTGGAATACTGTGCAACTCTTTAGAAAGGGGAAGCAAAACCAAGCAATAAAGAACAGTAAGTAACTGCTACCATGATGTTCCCACAAAGAGGACAGCTCTGTAGCCCTCTTTCTTTTTTCTTGAAATCTAAAATCTTCAGAAAAACTAAATCTTAACTTACAAGTGACTGTGAATTTTCTGACTATAAAAGAGGGAAGTACGTAGTATGATTAAAATCATGAGAAATATTTTCTTTCTCTTCTCACGGTCGCCAAATGCCATTCTTAACTTTCTCAGTTCCTCTCCCACCTAACCAATTCCCTTTGTTCAACCAGACCCACCTACTACTCTCCTTTCAATCCTGCTTCTTTCAACCGCATACAACAAAGTCCCACTCCCCAAACTCAGTTCACTTCTATGTGAAAGACCTGCAATTGTTTGAAAATCTCTACCTATCAGCTTCCTGCTATACTCTTATTTCTTTCATCTTCATCACTAATTCTCCTCAGTCCTAATTTTATTGCTTAGAGATCTTTGAATCTGAAGTCCTTCTGGTGCTCCAAGATAAACATGAGTGGACTACAAAAATGGATCAGATTACAGGGGATCCTAACCATTCTTCCAGACACAGGAATTCTTAGTGTGACTTTCACCAGAGAATTACCAGGGCAAAACTCCCCATATCTCAATTTCCTAATACTCTCACAGGGAGAGTCAAACTGCTGCTGTTTCCTAACAGGAATATGACACTATATCAGGAGAAATGAAAATTCACTGGGCACAGATTATAAAGAGTATTACAAACAGGTTACAAAGAGAACTGTGGTCATATAATTCATAATTTGAATACTGTCAATTTTACTGCTTTTTTCCAACTTCTATATTGCTATATTAGCATGAAAATAGAATTTTACTCTTCCACATTATTTCTTTTACAGAAGTAAAAATGATCTTATGACAGATTTGTATGGTTTATTTTGTAACTGTGTATTAGAAATTCTACTCGTAAGGGAACATTCCAAAAATGGTATCTGACTGAATTACTGAATAGAAAATCACTGCTTGCTTATAATAATTTTCTTACAAACAACAATTCTGGTTATGTATTTTTCATATTGAGTTCTCAAGGATCATTTGAAGATAAATGATAATCACTGTTTTTTTTTTAACAGTTTCTAAAATATGTTGTCTGCTGATCTTTCTCTTTTTGAAAGACCTTTGCTTGTATGTAAAGCAAAAAACTTCCATCACTGCTTTCCACCTAAAAACTGGACTGGTTTCTAGTTAAAGTCACAACCTTCAACTATTAAATGATGTTAACATTTGATTTCTAAACATTCCTATTTCCCATAGTTGAAATTAAAAAACCTAAGCGAGAAGGTAAGACAGAACTGAACATACTTCATCATATAAAGAAATTATAATCTTCCACTTATTAAGAATTTTTATTGTTAGTATGGAAACAGAACACAAGGAAAATATGTGATACGCTCACATTTTTTTCCAAAATCCTAAAAAATATTATTTTTAGAGAAATGCTAATCTATAAGACTACTGCTATTTATAAGATAAAAAGATAACAAGTTTATAATAAATTACAAGTCATGAATATCTACTTTGTTGATCAGACTTCCCATTTTGAAAGTTGGGAAAAACTCAAGTGGATACCAATTTGAAAACAAAATCAAAAATAGTTTTGAAAGACAAGAAAGTTCCCCTCGTCTGATTATGCACCAGGCTACAGTGTTAAAGTTAACTCCTACAGACTGTGTTCACATAAAAAAAAAAAAAAGACAGATTATTTAAATTATATTTTCAGTCCTGGGTCTTCAAAATAGTAATACTTCTAAATCCTTTAGATTCTCATCAGACCATACCACAAACTAGAAATCATAAAGGAAAACACACACACACACACACACAGAGACACACACACAAAGAAGTCCTTCTTTATCAATATGCTATCAAATCCTGAATTTGTTTACTTAATAAACTATTCAAAAGTTCCCTACTGCACTACTGCACACAGGACTACAGTGGAGGACTATGCACATTTTGGTGGTGGGTGCGGTAAGGTAACAACACCTGAGCGGGGAGATGCTATACCTCTAAATCACAATGTTATAAATTAATGTTACCTCAAAAAAGAAAAACCCTTTCTGGTGAATACCTCAAAATGAAGCTGCAGACTCCTAGACCTAACCTCAGACTTCCTCAATCAGATTCTGGGGGTGAAACCCATAGATTGCATGTATGAATTTAAGTTGTTCTTAACTTAAATTTAAGTTGTTCTGAAATATCCCAACTTTACATGTAAATGAAGACAAATAAAGCTAAAGAGTCATTAAATGATTACTTGACCTACTCTACTGTGTGTAACAAAAGACCTTGAAAGTTACTATAAATATTTTTGTTTATTTAGGGTAACATTTAAGTCAATACTGTTTAATAATTTCACCTCTACCTACCTTACAGGAATATAATAGTGTCAGCCTTGAGTACTGGTCCAACACATTTTTTTCTTCTTCATTAAATAGTAACCAAAGATCCAAAACCAGACTAGATGTGCAATCTTAATAATAATAATAATAATAGCTCCAAGGTAAGACCAAAAATGTGTCCTAAGCCAAATGGGGATTACTAGCACTACAGTTTCTCCTTGTAAGTTCTTTCTGGAGATGTGTATATTACCTAGTCTATTACCTAGATAGAATATTGCCTATACAGGCTAACAATAGGCTGTTCACCCAAAAGGGCCATTATCAGCTTTCCAAGGGGAAAAAAAAAAAAAAAAAAAAAAGCCAAACCAGCTGCAAATTTTGACCAAAATAGGGAAAACACTGAACACCTTACGGAATAGATGAGCATGGAATGCCAGAATGACAAAACAGAAACTAAATTTCTGTGTCCTCTACAAATTTATAGGTCAGAGTTAAAACCACTGACAAAATTTTAACACTAAATTACATGGTCTTTAATTATTAAAACTATTCTTGTTAAGTTCTTGCAACTCTCTCCAAATGCAAGGATGTATGAGAAATTGTAAGAGAGGAAATTTTATCAAAAGAGAATGAATGTGTAACGAAAGCTAATACCAAATTTGACAAGTCCGGAAATCATAAATCCTATGAATAATGAAAAACTATGCACCAGAACACCCAGACTCTGGGAAAAGAATTAAATGTGCATGGACTAAGTATAAAGATAAGCATACTTTCTATAACTTCATGTACTGTTTCTAGACATTAGAACACTTTACAACTATCCTTCAAAAAGTTCTATAATAAATAACTAAGCTACCTTAAACATAAAAAGCACCTCAAACTGCGAGGAGCAAGTTTCTCCTTTCTCTTGACTTCAGATGTTGTAGTTTCTAGTCTCCTTGTTAAAGAATGGTAAATAAGACTGTGAGGAGTGATTAATACAGTAACTAAAATGATGCATTGTAAAACTACCTCCAAGACAGACTGAAAATTTGGAAGACTGAGAAAGATGAGAAATCAATTTACCACATGAAAGTTGAAGCATTACTTCTTTTTTGTTCTCCTCTTGGAATTTTTCCACTGCCTTCCCAGATTTGACAAGTTGCAAATATTTATATCTAAAGGAACATAATCTATGAGGTAAAAGTCCCAATTCTAAGACTTGAGAACATATTTTAATTCCATAGGTGCAGATTCACAAACCCTTGTTATGGGTAATTTTGATTTTTAGAAGAAACTTCACATTTAAAATACTACAAATGGGAAGCTCTGGACATTTCACCTAGAACAGACTTAAATATTATATTAAACACATTATTAACATTAAAGTCTCCTAAGGTTACCTTCAGCTTATATCTCCCTTTTCTCTTAGTAACTTTACCCCCCCCAAAAAAAAAATTCTTAGCACCTTAATAATCACAAACAGAACCTGAATGAAAAAGAAAATTCAGAATTAAAGTTGTCATCATTAAGCTTAATTAGACAGCACAGACGAGAAGGATGATGGCAGGAGAGAACAAGGCACCTCGTCTAAGTTAGAACATAATATAAAGAATACAGAGTAGTTCCAAATCCCATGAATTAAGGACCAGCCTACAACAAAGTCTAGCTGGGGTTTGGAAAATAGTGGACAATGTGTCTATCTCTCAGGTGACAACTGAATCACTCAAACAGGGGTAGACTTCACCTATTACCAGGACCTATTATCCACTCGAACCCCCACCCGCCGAAATATACAGGTTAACGAGGCAGTGAACTCTCTACTGTTTGTGTGAACTCTCCCTTACCTGCGAGTTTCAAGAAACCCTCTATACTCGACGCCACAAAAGGCAAGCCATCTCACCCCTATTTGTGACAGGCACTTCTGGTCCAAACAAAAGCTATGGTTAGCGTGAGGGTGGGATTTATTCTCTCCATTCAGTACCGGGCTGTGGCTGTTTTGCAGGACATCCTGCAGGTTTCCTGCTCTGACCCTCGCCTTCAGTCACACTGTGATATCATCGTGACGGATCTTTGATAGGTAATGAGTCTTCAACTGAAGCACTGACTTTACCCGGAGCCAGGGAGAGGAAGTCTGAACGCCCTCAGCAACAGACAGAAGGTTGGGGTGCGAGCAGGACCTCCTCGACACCAAGCACGCCCGTCCGCACGTTTCCCCCCCCTTCTACTCAATTAACCTGCCAAGCCCCCCTCCCCCCCACCTCGCCCTATTAGGAAAAGTCAGGGCAGCAACTCGTTGAAGGGCAGGGGGACAGCTCCCGGCGCTCCACAGAAGTTGGGTTGGGCAGGGGCCGCGTCCTAACTCTCCCCGCCGGAGCGCCGGGGCCGAGGCCGCTTTCTCTGGGGACAAACCCGGCTGCCAACTTTCCCGCAGCCCCCTCCTCCGCGCTCAGCAGCCCAAACTTTGCCGTCGGTCCACCTGGCCGCGCAGCGAGCGTCCGGTCCAGTCGCACCCAACCCCCCGCCGCGCAGCAGGGGCCGGCGCGGCCCCGACCCTCCCGTCAGCCGCGGCCCCCAGCCCCGGCCGTCCGCCGCCCGCCCGGAGCCCCCTTAGTCCTCCCCAACCCTCGCGGGCAGCCCGCGATGGAGCGACTGCAGCCCGATGCCGCGACTCCCCATTGTCAGTGCGCCACGCGACCCTCGGGGCTGCAGAGAGCCTCGGCCCCGGCGCCTCCGGACGCCCACTCACCATTGGTGAAGGGCTCCATTTTCCCCCCGCCGCGGCTCCTTACAGCCCGAGCGCCCTGGCTTCCTACTCCGAAAGCTGAAGCGGCCCGGCGGACTGAGCATGCCCAGCGCGGACGCTGAGGGCTGTCGGGGAGGTGCCGCGGGGAGAAGCCGCTCCTCCCTTCTGCGCGGCCGCCGCTCCGGGTTTTCAGAACAGCCGCACAAAGAGCGAGGGAGACCGAGGGGAAAAACACCGCTGTCCGCACCTCAGCGCCCGGGCGGCTCCGGGAAGAGGAAGGGGAGGGGCGGGAGCGCGCTGGGGGCGGGGCACCGGGAAGCCCCGCCTCTGACCCAGTCGGCCGCCCCGCTGGCTTTTCCCCCGCGGGGCCCCGCAGTCACTCAGCGGACGCCACGGTCCCCAGCCTGACGGCTGCGCCAGATCCTACGCCCCGGGACCCAGTCCTTGCCCGGTGGGGTGACGTTCCAAGTCAGACAATAAACACCGGACTCACGAAACTAAAATAAACGCCCCGCTGAGCGTGAAGTCGGGGTGATGTGATGGGGAGCTAGTGGGTGGCGAGTTGGGAAGGCGCGCTGCTGAAGCCGAGGTCTAGCGGCCGGAGAGGCGCCTGCGGGGTACGGCCGCTTTTCGGGCTCAGAAGCTTCCGTTTCCCTGGAGAAGCTTGCTCTGCGGCGCTCACAGGGCCAAGAAGACCGAGCTCTGTGGCTTGTCTCGACAGGGCTGTCCACCCCAAGCCGTCGGGGGCCCAGCAACTACAGGGACGACAGGGACCACCCCTCCTCCCACCGTTCCCAGGGGCACGGGCGCCCGGTTCAGAGCGCCGGGTAGCGGTTCGGGGCGCGGCCTCGGCATAGTGGCGAATCCTAAAGCCCGGCTCTGGATCCGCGGGCCGCAGGGTCCGCGGGCGCCTCCGACCTGGGCAGAGGCCTGACGGAACCCAGGCTTAAATCAACCCCTGCCGCCGCTGGAGCCCGCGGCCCGGCCAGCCTAGGCCGAAGAAGAAAAACTTCCTTAGCAGTGCCTGCCCCCAGCACTCGCTCCCTTGCCTTCAGCCCCGAGCCATCATTGTTTCTCCTGTCAAATCCAGACAGATCCCAAGAACCCTCGTGAGGGGAACACCAGGATGAGCCCCCGAGAGGCTCGGGGGGCCCCTTTCTCCTCCCCAGCTCCGCGTGCGCGCAGCCACAGGCGGGCGACGGAGGCCGGGACCTCCCAGCGCGCAGCACTGCCCCTCTCGCCTCCCCTGCGGCGGTCCGGGCCCCGCGGCGATTTGGCTCAGGTTCAGCCCGGTGGCGCCTGCCAACTGTCACACGCTCCTGCGAGGCTGTCAGCAGCAAGGCGTCGGGTGCAAACAAGCCAGCGCTGAACGCAAACAGCCTGGGCAAACGAGACCGGCTGTCATGTTTGACCCACACGGGAAGTGGAAATTAGGTTTCAAAGAAGTAAAATTAAAACGCAGTATTGCTTTTTTTGGACTCTCGTATTTGTAGACGTCGGCTGTATTCAATAACCCACTTCCCATGATTGATATCCGATCAATTGCACAGAGGGTAAAAGCCAAACTTCTTACCTATTTCTGGGACTGCATCTCCTACACGTGCTCATGATGCTTTGGCCAGAAAAGACTTAATCTTCCACCCAGCCTTGTTAGCCATTCCTCTTGTATGCTCTTCGCTCATGAACTGTTGTTCTTTTTTAGCCCAGTCCTTTGCCTCCTGGTACCTTCTCGTCATTTCGGACTCAGCTCAAATGTCATCTCTGCAGAGAGATCTTCCTTGACCACACAATCAAAAATAGACACAAACATGGTCTGGTTTATAAAGACTGAGCCCGGCTTTATTTTCTTCACTGTATTTTCATCGCTGTTAAAAACAATGGGGGGGGGGTGTTATTGTTTCATTACTGTCCACCTCCCTCTCAAGAATGCAAGCTCCATGAAGACAAGGTGATTGCCTTTTTAAAAGAATGATATCCCAGTCCTAGATAAATGCAATAAATAACCTTTTAAATGAATATAATGAGAATGTAATGGTATTTAGAATTCTAGGTTACGTGCAATGTTGAAAACCCTTGCAGAGAACAGTTCTGTATTGAATTCTGTGTTTGTAATCAGCATAGAGAACCTGTCTATTAACTATCAGGAAGGCTCACCTTTCCCCACTGTGTAAAAGAAAATCAGAGCGCTAGGAGTACTCTCCTGTAAGGACACTTCAAAACCAAAACTGGGACGAACCCAAGGGGCTGGTGCATTAGTGTTTAGACATTGTGTAGTTTATTGGAGGCTGGATTTCTATTAACACAACTTAGCATATTGTATTGCTTAGATAAACAGCTCTTCTCCATATTTTAGGTCATGTCATAATCCTTTGGAGTTATTTTTGCAGTCAAAGCACTTAGTATCAGAGATATTTAAAACTCCGCAGCTTGCTAAATCCCCTCACCTCACCTTACCTGTAAGCTGGAGTCTGTCATGCTTTTAAGTGTGAAATGTATTACCTTGTGTTTTGTCTTAAATGTTTCAGTTCTGCAGAGGTTTGTAAAAATACTTCACCAGTGCACTAGTAGATAAATGTGGATCATCATGTGTTTCTGATTTTCTTTGACAAATAACTTCTTTTCTCCTCTTTTGCCCACCTCTTGCCTCCCATCTCTCCCATCCCTACCTACCCACCCATGCGGGTGATCATTTAAAGATGTGGATTTTTGTATTGGAAGTAAAATACAGCATTAAAAACAAAAACAAATGTATCATAATCCTACCCACCTTCAAAAGAATAAGAATAGGTTGTTTTGTTTTATTTGGGTTTTTTGTTTAAAACCAGTTTGCATTTAAATTATCAAAGTGTTATGAGGGATCCTGTTTTCGCAGATTCTTTATCGAAACCCTTTATGTTTCTATCTTTAGTCTTCTTCTCCTGCCCTCCCACACAGGACTTCCTCTTTAGTTCAAGGGCATAGCACTTGAAATTATTACAAAGTTATTGTTCACTATCAGAGGAGATACTGAAACACTATTATATGAATCTACAATTTTCAGAGTCCTTGCTGTCTAGTGTTTAACATTTGAAAAACAAAATTTGGAATACTGCTTATAATATATTAACATAAAAAGGGAAAATATGATCTCCCTGAATAGCAGCATTTGTTTATAAATAACAAAAAAAAAATCTTGCTAAACAATTATTATTGGAACTTTGCTTTTATCAAAATGAAGCACTTGATTTGCCCTGGATCACCTAACTCAAGCCTCAATGGAACAGATGTGGGAACTGAAGTCTAGAGAGATTAGGTGATTTACCCACAGCCCAGGGGAGTTATGGACTAAAACTCAGGTGCCCTGTATACTAAGTCAGGAGTTCAAAATCAGGAGTTTATTCATGCTTCCCTGCTCTCACAGGGAAATTAGGAGGGGTGACAATTCACAAAATAGTTAAGTAATAAGAGAAAGATAGCTAACTTCGGATGACTAGGTAATTATTTCTTTTGTGAATTAAATGATACCCCAACTTAATTTAGCATTCCCTGTCAACTTTAGGTTCTCCATTACTAAGTATTCTTTCTAATTATCTATAAATAGCCACAAATACATTAATTCTGTGTACATATGTGAAAATTATATGTGATTAGCTCTCCTGAGTAAATGGAGGGAACAGTTTGCTAACAGAACAAGTATGATCACCAGGAACTTCCTAGCTACTCCAGAACCTACTAACCACTACAAGCATTGTTAAGAGTTAATATCTCACCCCTGTAACCTATTTGCAGTATTTACTCTGCAATTAGTGATGTTTGAATGTTTATAACATGAAGAAATTAGGATAATGATCCAACAGAATTCTTGTAGTGCATAGACATAGCAAAAAGATTCAGCCAAAGTGAAAGGTTCAGAAACTTAGTCTACAAAGACCAAAACCCTGAATCAAACTAATTTAAAAAATCATCTCATATACTGAGTCCAAAGAGATAGCCATTTCCAGTTGCAACTCCTTTGACTCTTCAAGAACTCAGCTTCTCACCCTGTTCACTGTGTAAGCAATGTTCTGAAAGAACGATTGTCTAATTGTCTTGTGGGAAAGAAAGAAAGAAAGAAAGAAAGAAAGAAAGAAAGAAAGAAAGAAAGAAAGAAAGAAAGAAAGAAAGAAAGAAAGAAAGAAAGAAAGAAAGAAAGAAAGAAAGAAAGAAAGAAAGAAAGAAAGAAAGAAAGAAAGAAAGAAAGAAAGAAAGAAAGAAAGAAAGAAAGAAAGAAAGAAAGTGTCTGTGGCAGAGAAGGAAGAAAGAACTTGTGTTTGGGTATTTCTTTCTTAAGAGCAAGGAAACTTCTCAGAAATCTCTCATCAGAATTCTCTTAGCCCTCATTTGCCAAAACAGTATTTTGTTCATTTCTAAACTGGTCACTGGAAAGGAAAACAAGGCTACTATGTTTATGTCTCAGACAACGCAGACTTTAAGAGTGCTGAGTTCAGCATTACCTCCTTTGTTTCAAATGGGGAAGGAAGAACATTTGGATGAAATCATTTTTCTTATTCAGAAGGGACAAGTAATGCTTAAGCAGCCACAATTCTAGGTAGGCAATCTAAATGTTGACAAAAGATTATGAAAACATACATTTTAATAACACTTTTTATTAATTTGTAAACCCTATGGCATTCATGTAGGAAAAGTACAGAGTCAATTCAATGTATTTTTTCATATAATTGATCAATATAGCTAGAATTATAAACCAAGAAAAATGGCATATTGTGAAACCATTGAAAGTAACTACTAAAATGGGAAAAACAAATTTCTAGCATTTGTATTAGTTTGCAAGAACTTTTATGAAAAACTACTGTAATAAACAACAGAAATTTATTTTCTTATGATTTGGGGGGGTAGAAATCCAATATCAAGATGCCAGCTGTGCCATATTCCTCTGACAGCATGTATTAGGGAAGAAACTATTCCAGTCTTCTTTCTATACTTCTGGAAGTTCCTTGATAGTGACAGGATAATTCCAATCTTCATGTAGCATTCTCCTTTTGTGTGTCTTTGGTCCACAGGATCAAGAAGAGATCAAGTAAAATTGTATTTTCAAGGATAGAGTCAAGAAGTAAAAAGATTATCCATAGTCTGAGAAAAAGTACTTATCACTTTCATGCTTAACAAGGGGCTTGTAAAATGAAATTACCATTTGACCCAGCAACCACTCTTCTGGGAATCTACCCAAAAGAGACCTCAATGTGGGTACCAAGGGACACCTGTTCTTGGATGTTTATTGCAGCACTATTTATAATTGCAAGGACATGGAAACAACCCAAACGCCCCAAGACAGATGATTGGATGAAAAGATGTGGTTTATCTACATATTGGGATGTTACACATCAAATATAAATGACAAATTAGACAATTTTTTGGTAGCATGGATATACCTAGAAGAAACCATATTGACAGAAACAAGTCAGAAAGAAAAAGACAGAAACCAAATTGTTTCACTAATATATGGACAACCAAACGAAAGTACACAACCGGGGGAGGGGACCAGCTGGAGTGACCAGGGAGGGGAAGTGGTAGGTGACCCCTGGGGATCACAATGATGTGAAATATATATATATATAAATTATTTCAATAAATAAAAAGGGGGGGCTTGTAGCTAGAATTTATAAAGCTCTCTTAAAACTCAATATTAAAAGAGGGCAAACAGTTAAAAAGATAGAAAGGATCTTTAAAGAAGATGGGCAAAATGACCAATAATCACATGAAAATACGTTCAATTACATAAACCTGCAGGAAACAAAAATTCAAACTATTAACTATTTAAGTGAGATTCCACTTTGTAATATGGTTAAGCATAGGCATAAGTTAGCAGAACAAAATAGCTGGGTGGTAATAAATATTGGCAATGATGTTAAACAAGAAGTAGAAAACCTTTATCCACAGTTGGTGAAAACATGAAATGATGCAATTGTGTTGGAAAACAGGCTGGCTCAGTTAAACAGTCTAATTAAGAAAGCTAAACAAAAATTACCATGCAATCCAGCAATTCCATTGCTAGGTATAGACCCCCCCCAAAACTGAAAACTTACACCCACAGAAAAATGTGTTCTGTGTTCACAACAGCACTACTCATAATAGTGAAAAAATGCAAACACACAAATATCCATCAAAGAAGCCAGTTATGAGACCATTTCATTGATATCAAATGTCCAGATTAGCAAATCTATGGAGACAGAAAGTAGATTAATAGTGGCCTAAAATGGAAATGAGGGGAGACTAGGAAGTGGTTGCTAATAGGCATGGTATTCTTGCTGGGGTGATGAAAATGTTCTAAAATTAACCATGTTAGTAGGTACACTCAAATCTGTGAATTTACTAAAAACCATCACCTCTGTGACTGGAGCAAGGTATTTGACCTTGGGCTTCATTTTCGCCTTTCTTAACTCCCCCCCCCCCCCACCACACACACATACACACATTTAGTGCAATTGTGATGATAAGATGACTTAACATAAAGTGAAAGTGCTTTGAAGAGAGTCTGACACAGAATGAACTTTAAAGATATATTTGCTATTATTACTAAAATGCATTGTGAGACTTTACTACCAAGTATTTTGTATGCAAAAAAAGTTTAGACTTGCAAAGTGAAATGTGAAAACACACAAATTTGTGTAATGCTGCCATATTCCAATGTGGTCATGCAAAATAATGAAGATCTAAGGAAACCAAATTTTTGGTGTTGAATTGATATAGAAATCCCAAATGGAGCAGGGGGTGCAAACTACACAGAAGTGGTAAGGTTGGTGGAGTCCTATGTTAGCTGTAAAAAATAATCAAAGTGCTCTTCTATAAAATCAGAAGATATGAAAGACATTTTAAGAAAATATCTCTAGATGAATGTGTTATTCACTTGCTCTTTCTAAGGAGTTTACACTACTGATAATTCTGATTCAGTTTTTACTTTCCTTTATTTCTAGTCTGAAACAATGCATGTCTCTGGTCTCTTAGTGTAAAGTTATACGATTTTTTGTTTGTTTGTTGAGCATGACGAGGTCTGTAATATTTATGCATAAAAATACACTTGACTGCGCTTCTTGGCTGACTCTCAGCTGAGTCAGATGCTTTTATCCTCCCTCTGGCTCATCACTGTCAGCACAGTCAACCAAGCCAACAGCATTTGAGACATGTCACAGTATGCAGCACCCCCAAAACAAGACAGGAGCTAAAGTTCTGCTTTTAAGGTGCTTACAAAATTTTGGGCTAATCAGGACCAGCACAGATTCATGATGTATACAATCGTGTATAGGGATGACAGGGATGTATACAATTGTATACTAGAGACACTAAAGGAAAAATTGCTAAGTACATATGTCTCTAAGTTTTCCTTAGTCTCTGTTTTTCTTCTTCATTTCTAGATGTTGTTTCACACAGTCAACGAATATTTATCCAATGCCATCTTTAGAAACCCACCTTGAATAAAATCACAGATACAGCCCTTTGGAGTTTCCTATGCAATCAGTATTTATGGGGGTTGCCCTCATTCCAAAATCCATCCGCAATTCTCTAGATTCAAGGTCCTCTTTTCTTTTCCTTTGGACATCTTTCTCAGCTAGCTGTATAGAAGTATACAGCTTCTATAACAACAGTAAAGTCACACTAAAGCTTTACTAATCGTCACAGTTATTCTGACTATTATTAGCCAAAGAATGGCAATGGTGAAATTATAAAAAAAAAATAGGGAACTACATTAAGAGTATTTTGGAAAAAAAATCTGTGAGGTTTCTTTTTAAGACCATATTTTTTAAATATGAATTTGCAAGCAAGTCTGCAGGTGTTCTTTCTATGTCCTCAGTGAGACCAAGGAGCTAACAATTGGCCTATTATCTTGACCTTAAAAACCAAACAGCTAAGCTTCCTAGAGAAATATTTTAATGAAATTACAAGAATAATATGCTTTTCCTACCTGGTAAAGATTTTTCTATAATATAGAAATTTTTCAAACAGTGCCTTGATCAGTAATATCTTTACTGAGCTCACATTAGAGAAAGAACAAATGAATATAAAATCACCCTCTTTCATTAGCCAACAATTTTTTCACTATTGGTTAAATGACCCCAACCCAGTATCTAATGTGAGTTAAATTAACTCACCCAGAAAGTAATGTCTTGGGCACTATATGATTCATATAGATTGTGCACAGTTGTGTCAGACAAGATCTTTTAACATTATCAGCTTAGGTCTCTACCTATTTATCCTTTACCACCTAAAACATTCTATGTGTTCTTCTGTGGTTCCTGATTTTAATCTTGGGTTTACATCTAAAGATATGAATGATAGAGAATAAAATTATATGACAGGAGCCTTATTCCATACAAGCAATTATTTTTCTTTCAGAAAAAGTTCCCCTTTTTCCATTTCCTACCTTCAAGTCAAAGCATTATAAATGAGTTAGAACTTCCAAACTCAACTTTCTAAAAAACAGTTTTTAAAGGGGACCACTGTTTTAAAACTGAGAAATAATACATTTTATACCTCTTAAGTCTTTTCACAGAAAATTTGCTTGCTTGTTTTAGAATAAGGTTTATAATTAGAACTGAGATATTGTTAGAATAACTAAAGGATCATGCCTGATGGAACTAGTATGACTTTCCTTTCAATGTCATAACTCAAAGGGTTTCATTGAAAGAAATAAATATGGTTTACTTCAACAGAGGAAAACATGGAATTTGGAATGTGGGAATTCATAGGTGTAAATACTTAAAGATGAGAATTAATGAGTCATGAACACAAAATAGAAAACTGGTTTCCTACTTATATCTGAAAATATAAAAGATGACTTTGGGGAAAGTAGAACAAATTTGCAAAATATCTTAAAGTTAGGCTTGGGAAGTAAAATCTGCAGAAGTGAGACAGAGATATGTCCCTATCTTTTTAGTTAAGTTTGCATTTCTCAGACTTTCTATTTCTCCTTATGAATGTTGGAAACTTTTCCTGATTTAAATTCTAAGCAAGTATTCTGTTTATATTGCTTACTTCCAGAGTATGATACTGTGCTGGAAGTCCCACAATCTTCCTTATGAGAAATCAATACCACAGTCAATGCTGCAAACCAATTTCAATCCTAAGGAACCTCTTCTGTGTGTTAAGCATTTGCATATGGGAAAATAAATTATTATGGCTTCTGAAAATAGGCTGGACTAGGTATCCAAACAGTCTTTTCTAAAAATGTAGATAAGGGATGTTTAAATATTGTTTCAATGCACTGATGGCCTGGAAAGCAAGTAAAAATATTCATGGACCAAAAACTAAGTCAAGCCAGGAACACTGATGGGTAAGCAAAAGGTTAAAGTGAACTTTCATTGTGAGGGCATCTTAAGCTTATGTTTCTAGCCTTGAAGAGTGTAGGGGACAGATGACAAAGCTTAGGGGTTTTCCAAGTTTAGGAACATAATTAGGAAACAATATTCAGATATAGCTTGTTTACAGAAGGTTCATCTGAAAGAAAAATTCAGAGTAACAGGATCCAAAAAAGATCTCTCAAGCAAACCAACCAAAAGAAACTTGAGGCACAGCTGTGTAAATATGTAGGGAAACTGCAGTTACCATGGAAGATATTTCTGACAAGTATATAATATACAAAGAGGAAGAAAGTGAATTAACACCTCCTTTCAAGAAATTAATCCTATACCATTAAAATTCTGGATTATATAACATACACATGTACTTCAGTTCTGAAAATAATCCTTTCATTTTTTTCTCCCTTATGTTTTGGAAACATGATTTTGATAAAACCAGGGGTTCAGGAAGCAGAAAATATAATAGATGATTGATTTAAAAGTCTGTAAATGTAAAGTTTGTAAACCATTATATGTTGAAGTGACATATAGTGACACATGGTTAAATAAAACATTAAGAGGAGCTGGACATGGTGGTACATGCCTGTAGTCCCAGTTACCTGAGAGGCTAAGGCTAGGGATCACTTGAGTCCATGGGCTGGAAACAATCCTGGGCAACATGGCAAGACCTAGTCTCTAAAAAAAAAAAAAAAAAAAAAAAAAAAAAAAAAAAAAAAAAAAAAAAAAAAAAAAAAAAAAAAAAAAAAAAAAAAAAAAAAAAAAAAAAAAAAAAAAAAAAAAAAAAAAAAAAAAGCAAGAGGAAATATAAAGGGAAGTTGTGGAGTAAAAATTGTGATGATTTTAAATGACTTTGTGATTAATAGATTAATAGACATTAATGTTTAAGTGAAAAACAAATTCCTATAACTATTTAGAGGTCCCCTTGTAGTTTGGGGTAGAATGATGCCATTAAAATCATTTAACAACAATAGCAAAAGTACCTATGAACTTCTGTCAGAAAAGCTGGATCATTTACAGTAGTTTCTGGCCAGGTTGGCTTTTCTAGAACTTCAAATAGATGCAATGACAAAGCAAAAGGTGACAGACGTACAGATGTACATAAGGCTGGACGAGGAAATGCCCATCACAGGAGTCCAGCAAGATGGCATCAAAGTGAAGATGCTAACTCATCTCCTTATACTCACAACTAGACTATAGCAAAACAAAGCCAAAATATCTGGAGGAAAAAACGTATAACCACAGCACATAATAAAAGCAATGGTCAAGCAGAAAGGGCTAGGAAAGACTTTAAATGAACCATGTTAATAATGATACCGGGACATTGCAACCCACAAGAGAAAGAGGTGGCTGCTGTGCAGAAACTTGCTGACTCAGGAACACACACCAATACTGTGAACTCTGGAGACCCTCCATTGAACTGAATAAGGGGGCACACAGAGTTAGTTCCCAGGACAGAGAGTATGTGATTGGAGAGCAATAGGGGCTGGGTGCAAAGTGTGAATTACTGGCTTGAGCCTGAGGATCTGAATATAGAACAGCTGTAGCCTAAATCATCCATGAGAAACAGGTCAAATCACCTGTCTCCCTCCTACAAGAGGAAACAACTCAGAGTCAACTTGGGCATATTCCAAACAACTGGTTACACCACTGGCACCCCAGGGCTTAAAGCAAACAACAAATGAATACTTGCATAAACTAGAACTTAAGTGTCTATTAATTATGGGAGCAAACAACCCAAGTAAATCTCTGTGGGGAGTGCAGGAGGGGAGGAGGAAGAGCAACTCCTGGCCTATGACACAGTGTCACTACAGTCAGTGTTCTGGTATAGAGAGGGAAGTGGACACAAGACTGTAAAAGATATTAAATACAAGGAACTTGCCTAAAGGAGGAATCACTAACAGTCCTCACCATGAGACTATGGTTCCCCCAGCAAAGCTGGATATGTGAATTCCTGATGCATACTGGAAGTAATCCTTTGATACCCTTCTACCCTGGTCCCCTCTTATACCTGCTACCCTTTACCATACCATTCCTCTGATTGCTTCACAGCTGCAAAGGTGACAGTGTAAAAGTCTATCCTTTTAACAATGCATGAAAATAAAAAGGAGGAAACAGAAGAATACACTACAAATGATGGAACCCAAAAGCCCTGAGGAGTTTCCATCCAGTAGAAGGGCAGAGCATGACCGAATAGGAGTTCAAATGAACAGTTATAGCAAATGTGTAGAAATCAAAAAAGAAAGAAAACCAGTGAAAGAAAAGATACAAAATAAAGACAGAAAATAGGAGACACAATTAGAAGTAAATGAACTAAGAAATGCTGTGACTTAATTAAAAAATACAATTGAGTGCCATTACAACAAACAAATGAGGAAATAGAGAGAATGAGCGTGAAAATACAAGGCTTGCGAACACACAAAACAACATAAAATAAGAACAAATGAAAATAGTGTAAGAACCCTTTGTGATGGTTTAAAGGTAAATAATCTCCATATTATGGGGGCCAAGGCAAGAAGAACAAAGAGGGATCAACAGGAAAAAGAATAAATAAGAAAACAATAGCATTAAGTGAGGAGCTAGATAAATTGGTTCAACAACCAGTCTACAGAACACTCCACCAAAACTACTTCATATACTTGTTTTCTAAGTGCACATAGAACATTTTCAAGAAAATACCATGTGTTGGGACACAGATCATTTGTTCATAATTTATTAAGATAGCTTATTAAGATCAAAATTATACATAGTACTTTCTCCGACCATATTATGTTAGAAATCAACAACAAAAAAAATTAGGAAAAACTACACATATATGAACAACCAATATGCTGCTTAAAAGTTATTGGATGAAAGAGGAAATTATAGCATGAATTAAAAAAATACCTTGAACAAAACAAAAATGTTACAAGTTACCAGACTCTATGGGATGCAGTTATACTGTCTTAAGGGAAAAGGTATTTGCAGTAGAGTCTACATTAAGAAGCAAGTAAAATCCCAAATAATAATAAAACTATACATGAAGTAACTTAAAGAAGAAGACCAAGCAAGACCCAAAGTTAGTGGAAGAAAAGAAATAGTAGAAGTAATCAAAATAGAGACCAAAAAGCCTATAAGAAATTAGTTGGGGGGAACAGGGCAGGGCCTTAAGCGGCCCAGGCTGGCTCTCGGCGTTCGGTGCTCCCTTGCCAGCCGGGAGCAAGGGGTGTTGGGCCTCCTGGGTAGGTTCCCCGTGGGGGAACAGGGGGGTGGGGGGGGCGAATTCCCACCCGCCAATAAGTGGCCACGGCCACTTACAAGTCTGCCTGGGAAGCACTGTGAAGCCCCCGGCAACCCCAACATAGAACGGGTGAGGGACCAGGCAAAAGTCCAGCCCACAGACCGGAGCTGGACACAGCAGACGGACAACCAAGTGCACCAGTATAAGTAAGACCAGAAAAACAACCATGGAGACACGATGTCACCAGGTGCACTTCTACACTGTCTGAGCCAAAACCCGGGACTTTAATTTGGAGATATATTCAAGGAGAGCAACACACCCTCCCCTCATTACGAGAGAGGAGAGGATGACCAAAGAGGGGATAATGGGCCCCACACCAAAACTGCAAAAGGAAGCAGAGGAGATAACCTTCAAAGGTCACTGGCAGAAGCCTGAATTCATGGGCTGGGCACGGTGGCTCGTGCCTGTAAGCTTCAGCCTATGAAGCGGCCGGGGCTAGGGATCGCGGTTTGAGTCCCGCCTGGGGCCCCTAGAGAGACCTAGTTCCAAAAAAATAGCTGGGCATGGTGGCACGCGCCTGTAATTCCAGCTACCTGGGAAGCTGAGGCTGAGAATTGCTTGAGTCTGTGGTACCCTGGGCAACGAGAGCCTGCGGTTCCACGAGCAAAAATAGCGAGACCTAGTCTCAAAGTCTGAACTCAGAGAAATTTCTTGACCAACACTGGCAGGAGGCAAGACCCCCAAAGCCCAACACCAGAGCCATAAGGAAAAGCAGCAAAGCAATGGAGATGGGATTGGAGAAAACGGCCTGCAGCAAGAAAACATGGACAGATCACAAATTAATATAACCTGGCCACCCAACGCAAACTTAAGACTAAAAATCTAACAGCAAGGTGCGCCTGGACCCAACAACCCAGTCCCTCACCCAGAGAAAAGACTAACATAGGAAAGAGACTAATGGACTCAGCACAGCTAATAACAAAGAGTGGGGTGTGAGGGAATGGAGGGAGCACCGGAGGGAGGAGGGAAGGGGAAAAATTTTATAACAGAGGTTGTAACCCAAAGAACAAAATGTAATTGTTTATATTTAAAAAATAATAAAAAGAAATAAAAATTAAAAAAAGAAATTAGTTGGTAAAATTAAAAACTGACTCTTTGAGAAGATAAACAACATAGATAAACTTCATTCTAGACTAAAAAAAGATGAGCAAAAATATTACAATTGAAGGAGTAATCATTGCACAGAGCATAAAAATACAGACTTATAAGTGATTACTATGAGTGACTATACACCAATAAATTTAATAACCTTGAAGAAATGGACATATTTCTAGATCAATGCTATTCATTAAAACTGACCCAGGAAGAAATACTGAGTTGAACAAATTGATAACAAGCATGGATACTGAAGCAGTAATAATAAATCTGAAAAACAAAAGTCTGGAGCCAGAGGGCTTACAAATTAATTTATCAGTTCTTGATGGGGATGTAAACTGTTACAACCATTATGGGAAACAATTTGGATTTACCTTAAAAAATTAAAAATGGAAATACTACAGGAACTTGGCATCTGCCAAAAGAGTATTAAAAAAGTTATATGTTCCACAATGTTCATCGCAGCATTACTAGCAATACTTGTTGGTAATAGTGGAATGAATGAAAATGCTATGTAGTACCAATTAACCATAAGAAGGGATAAAATACAGCAATTTGCATAAAATGGAGGGAATCTGAGAAACTGATGTGTAGTAAAACAAGTCCGAACAATAAAAACAAATACTGGAAATAAACACAACACAAATATACACAGTTTGATAATGTAAAATATATTCAAAAACTGGTGGACATCAATATACATGAAGATTCTGAAATTTAGAGGAAAGGGAAGGGAGAGAGACAAGAGGACACACGGGTGAATGTGATAAAATAAATGGCAAGAATAAAAAGAATAAGGACAGAAATTCCTTTCATGGATGTAATGGGACCCTAGAGGACTGACATGTCCATTCTTCTTTACACAAAGGTTCAAAAGAAGGTAGCCATTGGTCTGGGCTCCCCTGGTCTACGAATTTTATTATTTTGAGTGGGTTGCTGAGACCACAAACTGGGGAATCAGAAGGTATGGAGAAGTTACGTTTGTTCATCCCATATTCTAGGCATGGTCTTGTGTATAACTTTTCTCTAACATGTCTTTTCCTTTAGGGCTAAAGAGTGTAAAACTAACTTTATCTCCATCCTACTTAGTATTTGGGGTCTGGCATTCTTCAAAAAGGTCCTGAAATATAACACTAATGAGTACAATACATTTGTAAATAAAAACTTTTAATTCATTACAACATCATTGGCACTATAATTCCTATGTTTATTCTTACTGAATAATGAGATTGCTACTTTTAATACTTTTAATACTCAATTCTTAAGAATCTGAGAAATTATGAATGTATTTTAAAAAAGGAACTAAGGAAAGGAATTTAAAACTTAGAAATTTAGGGTAGATAAAATACAAAAATAAAACTTTGTTTATTCATGGAAATGTTGATTGTACAATATATCCAAAGTCACAGACATTTTACATCTTAATTTACATGTTACTAAAATAGGAAAACAGCATATTTAAGTCTTTTGGTTTTCTAAGATATGCTTAAAGTACATAAAATTCTAGAAGAACCATACTTTGTATTATGTAGATCTTGTTAGGACCATGGCTGGGTTGAATCTAGAGTCAGAATTGCTTCAGATTCTTAGAAATGCCATGAAATAAAATTTAGCAAAACATACATTGAGGAAGGTCTATGGTCCATCTAAACTGCATCTTGTTTCTGACTGTAACCACAGAAAATGTCTCTAGAGGTTCATGATACCACTCCAAAATGGGGAATTTGTACCAGATTGTCCATGAATGGTAAAAATTAAATGAACTATACAGGAAGAATTGGAGGAGGAAAAATAAGATGGAAGGATACAAATGAAAGATGAATGGATTGGGTATTTTTTCTTGGTAGTAAAACCTCTCCTATTTTCCCTTAAGAACACCTACCCACCTTCCCAGATGAGTCAATTATTTATATTTATTTAATTTTTTCTAGAACTTACTTCTATCTTCATATTGATTCATACCCAGCATTTATTAAGTTTAGCAATTATATATAGGGTGGTAGTTTATTCTTTTCTACATATCTTATTAAAACTATTAGAAGAAGCATCTAGAAGTGCAACTTACAGTTCAAGTGCATTTACAGTTCAAGAAGTTCCCTTAAAATGTAAAGAAATGTTCAAACTGGATTACAAAATATTGATACATTTCAATATTTACATTAAATCATGATTTAACTCAAAATATACAAACTATAATCTAATTCTAAATTTTTTCAAAAGATTTATTAAATGTAATAGTGCATTGATATTTGAAGTGCTATGGTATTATTTTCCTTTCCTGTACTGTTATAACTGCAGAGTTTACATCATCTGAAGATCACCACATAAAGCTACTCTTGAGGTCTTCATGAAAGTGAGGGTCAGGCCAAGAGATCTCCTGGCTTCCTTGTTCTGATATCCAGTTTCTAATAATTCAAAATTTGCTGACAAAATTTCCATTTTCCTGATCCATAAGCTTCATAATTTGTACCAGCTTGTCCAGGAATGGCAAAAATTAAATTACCAGCTCAGAATGAACTGAAGGAGGGGGGAAATGAGATGGAAGCATACAAATGAAAGTTGAATGGATTGATCTGTGTGTGTGTGTGTGTGTGTGTGTGTGTGTGTGTGTGTGTGTAGTAAAACTGGTGGGGAAAAAGATACTAATGAGGGCTTAATAAATCACTAAAGCAAAATAAAGCGATGGAGTAGGTTTGTGTTGTAACTAAAATATTTTAGCCATACTGCTAAACACAGCTGATTTTACACAGCTGATTCTCTAATTCTACATATCTCAATACTTTTAAATTGATCAAGCTTTTTCCCAGCACAACCTCATATGCCTGATAATCATAGACCATAACTGAGAGCGGATGAGTACATTTGCTGCTTTCTTGTGGGTCATTATTGAGACAGAACATCCAGAACACTGATTAGAACTTTGTTCATTTCTTGCAGAAACAGACCACATCTGACATGCTATTTCTATTCATCATTTAAACGTTAACAAGCAGCCAAGTCCTCAGAGTAGGAAGGTGCCTATGCAGCCACTTAATATTTTTGGATATGGTTTCTAGAACAGTTTGAAACATATCCAGGTGTAATCCTTGAGCTTCAAGAGAATCAAAGAACAGTTTCACCTAAAAAAGAAAAGAAAGAAAGTAAGAGATTCACTGACATGGTTCATGAAATATTTTCTCTTACAAAAGGTTTTAAGACAGGTTTCAAATTATACAAACACAGGGACAAGCATTTCTCTCCCAACCTCTAAAGTTTTATTTTCTTATTTTTCTTTGTGTAACTACTACTTTTTTTTTTATAGAAAGTACTTAGCTCTCACATGTTGAGTTTCATTTTGAATGCTATGAACACCTGTTTACTGTATTTCAATAAAATGGGAATTTCAACCACATCACATTCATGTTTACTTTCAGTTCTACAACTTAAACATATGCAATAGTCACAAACCTCTTGCAACTCATCCTTGGAAGAAAAGTGAGATGTTGTACTAGAGATGATAAATCTCATAGCAAATGAGCCCAAGTCAAACCTGAAAATAAAAAAGGAATCCCACAAATTTAATAGAAATATCAGCCTTATGTTTATTATCATATATTATAGTTTCATAGTATGTAACATTAATAGTTCTATGGTAAAATTGTGCTTGTAATAGATTCTATTAATTGCATATGAATAGCTCCTATTCATCTAATACAATTACAAAACTGAAATTCATCAAATTGGACTATAAAATAAAAATGAAGATAAAGCTTTCAGGAAACATTCCTAGCTTTTCAGAGATATTCAAACTTAAATTGATGTTTGTGTTTAAAGCAGTGTTCTCTACATTTTTTTTCTATGTATACATCAGTAAAGATTTTTTGAGAACTTTCCAAAATATTTTTATTTATGAATTATATACACATTTTATCTATAAAAAGATAATGTAATAGTATAACTTAAGATATAATATATACAGTAATATTTGGTAATATTTTCTCCCTGCATGCCAATGTGTTGTCTTGTACCCTTCTCCATCTCATTTTGGGCACCACTATCTTTATATATTGTATGAGTGAAGCAACGTTGCAAGGTTGAGCTGTCTTTCACTATTAGATTACATCCTTCACCCCAATGTTTTTAAAGAGAGAATTTGTAGTCAGGTTAAAGGGATTTGTGATGACAAAACAAAGCACAGATACATCTCAAAAAATGGTCCTGCATGTGATCAGGCAGGAGAAAAATTTTCCATTGCAAAGGAAAGCTACAGTATTGCAGAAAAATTCTGATCATTTCAGAAAGGACCTAACAAACAACCCAATTGTTCTAGTAGTTTCTTTAAGGAAAATGGATTTTTTTTTTTTAAGCAATCTCTAACTTTTTGGTTTCACATGGACTTTCTTGAAGGTTGTGGAGGGGTGGATGTACTTTTTGCTTTTTTGCTGATGCAAAACTCTCTGAAAGGATTCTGACTCCTTTACAACTTAGAAGTAAGGGGGAAGAAGGTGCTATGCTAGCTGACATCAGCGATGCTAATGTACACTAAGATAAACAGAGCAAATGGCATGAATTTCTGATTTAGGATTCCTAACACATAGTTCATGAGTGACATGTTTATTTGGAAGAGGAACAATTGAGCATCTCCACAAGGGGTTTGGTGTGAGAGAAAGTACTGTTAGCCTGCACAGTCCAATGAAATTGAATTATGTTGGGTTCTCTGGGAACAGTTTAGGCCCATGAGAAGGTGTACAGTGATCTTCAGGAAAGATCCCAAGAACTGCAAACCAGAAAAATGCAAAACCAATCAATCTTGGAGGGGGCTCTCCAAACATTTCCAACTGGGTTTCTTTTACTACTCCATCTTTTACTACTGTGCCATCTCAGGCAACAGGGGTGAAGGAAAACAGGGGTCAAGGAAAACAAGAGTGATTAGTTCTCAGAAAATTTCCAGAAGTTTCTCCTTCAGATCAAAACTGTATTAACAAAACAAGCCATAACAAAACAAGCTGAGGCACCAAATATGTCTTCACTGGATTTTTCTGGGCTAGGGAAAGCCCAAGGAGGGTAGAGGGCTAGTAGTATGACTCAGTTTGTACTCATTCCCAGGAAGTCTTCTTTGCCTGACTGAATGACAGAAATCTGCTCCCATCTTCTCACTCCTCTCCCTTATACTTGAACAGGGCAAATTGGTAAATTATGTTTTAAAGCTGATAGATTTCATAATAGGATAAAAACAGTATCATTTATAAGCTTCAGGGGACATTTGATGACACCCTGTTTAAGCAACTGAAACATCTAGGTGGAAGAACACACACTGGATGTTAAAAAATACCAACTTGTTTAGGAGGAGGGTCCAATTTTCTCTAACAAAATTCCAGGCTAATTGCTGTCCGCTTGGATTTCTGGCAATTGCATGAAGAAGAGCTGCCAACTCCTGGGTCTTGATAACTTTTCCTTCCATTCCTAATTCAATTAACCTGAAAAAATAGAAACCACTTTATTTTTTATGGCTTGTGTTATGTAATAAAAACTAAAATAGGTTACCAATATATTAAAAAAATAGAATAGAAAGAGGTATGATAGAAGTATAATTTACCAAAAACAGTAATAAATTCACTAATATTTTAGATGTTTCAGTTCCCTTTTTTACCAGCAATAACAAGACAATATTTTTATATTTTCCTTTAAGATTTTGACAATAGAACAGTCATTTGCATACTGTTAATCACATGACTAATAACTGGGGAATACCTGTTTTCTCCATTTGCATATTTGTCAATATTTTCTGGAGACAAAGCAGCAGCAATTCAAATTCTGACTCAATTTGTGACTGAAAATGTAAGTATCAAAAGAATTGATATGAGCTAACTTTTAACATTGTAGTTAATTAATGCACTTACTTCATTAACTGCCTCTGATCTTTGCTGGTTGATAATGCATACAGAATTTTGTTTTTTTCTGTACCCGATACTGACAATTCATATTGTTCTAGAAGGTAATTCCATCCTGCTGTGGTCTGAGCTCCCACTGAATACACAATCTTTAAGACATCTGTAGGGATACTGTAATGTTAAGTATAAAAAAATGAAAAAATTTTATGAAAGAAAAACTCCCTTATCTTTTAATAATTTCAAATTGCCATAACAGAATCACCCAAGTTATATTCAGTACTCAGCATATTAAACCTTTTTTTCCTGTCAAACTTTTATAAAAGCATTTATACAATTTTGCTTTGCAAATTATTTTTGTTTTTTTCTCTAATGATGATATAATATTAGCAAGCAGAAAAATCATAAAATTTTATTCTGAGATGAAAACATTTTATGGCAGCAATAAGAAATATAACTCTGAAATATACAAGTACTTGCAGATACATAATTACACCTTTAAGTAACCGTTACAGGTGCTATACAATTTTAAAAGAAAAATGATTACTATTGCTTTACTATCATGTTAAGAGTATTTTCTATGAGGCTTATCTGAGGGTTAGCTGACTCTCTACATTTATTTTTTATTTTTAGTTTTCTCCTCTATATTTAAATAATTGCAACTTAGCACTGATTACTTAGAGTAATCTTATATATATATATAAAATTATATATAAGTAAGCTTATATATTTGAAATACTTATATATTTGAAAAGTTGACAGGATACAATGATATTATTTTCTATTCACCTAAAGAAGACACTAAGATTTTGGGGTTTATTGTACTATAGGATATTAACTATATTTGATTCCAATTTGGTCTTTGAACTTTAATTCCCAGTATTGTTGGATAGATAAAAATGATATTCACATTGGTGACTCAGAAGTAACCTAAAATAGGAAAGGTGGATAGGGAAGGAAATTTACATTTATGCATGATTTGTATCACATGATAAGGCTTGTATTAGTGCCTTTACATTTTATCTAACTAGCAAAGGTATGTAGTGAGATAGCTATTAACATTTGTTTAAGTGGAAATAAATTTGAAAAGGTTAAGTAATTTACATGAAGTGACATAAGGAGACATTTTGAAGAAGGAATCGAAATCTATGATAATTCTGATGCTTGATATGGTATTACTGTATATCAAATGTGTATATATATGCACATACATATATATACATATCTGTGTATATTTATATATTTCAAGTACTATTGAAATCATACAACAAAGGTTTAGCCATCAATTATAATTCACACCGTTTTGATTTTTAGTGTAGTTTACTATATACAGTTATGAAAATTGGTAGTCACCTTTTTTAATTCTTTGAAGTTGTTTTGTTACTCCCTATAGTAGTTGTTGGCACATAAGTAACATGCAAAAAATTATATTTTAATTAATGAAGTAATCAATTCATCTAAATAAGTTAATTTCTATAAGGATTAGTACTAGCAGTCTTGGAGTTTGGGGGGGAAATCCTATAATATTTAATTATGTAGTCTGAATCACAAGGATAAATAAACTTTTTCCAGATTATTTTCAGAGGCAGAACATCCTATTCAACATGTTGAAGCAGCCCATCTACTGTAGATGGTTACTGCTATGCACCATTTGTTCCATTTAACCCCCGGCTGTGGCTGGGCAATCTCTCCTTGTCAATTCATTTCTCATACCTTGCATCTGGCAAACAATAGGTTACTGTAGATCTGATTATCTCTTACTGTTAGCTTGAAGGTGAAATATATTTTTATTAAGTTATAAAGCAGCAGGATGTTTACCTTTCAGTCTGAATCATACTACCCATTTAATATGAAAAAAAAGATGCAATAGATCTAAAAGATGTCTTTTCTAAAATTGAGTTTTGCCTTTAAATCTCAGTGAATAGAAAAACCCTGAAGTAGAAAACCAGAATTGTTTTTTTAGAAAATAATTCTAACAGGTAAGATTTAGTTATATGGAAATTATGATAGCATATCAGAGCAATGTGGCACAGGAAAAATTGACACCATTACAGGGTACTAAAGATGTGATTTTTTTCTTCTATTTAAAAAAATTGAATTTTCTTTAATTCACATACACATCTAAAGATATCCAACTATAAAGTCAGAGTTTTAACAGTAACAATTTAAAATTGTGTAATGAACAAAAATAAAAACTTAAATTGAACAGATCACAGGTCTCTTGGTATCTAAGAGTAACAGCTACTGTTGAACTTCAATGTAATCCATTTGCTCCCAAGAATCTTCCTGATAACTATAACCTCCAGACTCTGAGAGTGGTGTGATATTTATATAAAGAGCCATACATCTAAAGCCTATGTAGCATTGTAAACTAATAGTATCTCAATAAAAATTAAAATTAAAAATAATCACCAGGATCAATTTCACCACCATACATAGCCTTTAAAAATTCCATATCATCCATTTCTCATCAGAGGTGAAATCTTTGGTTTAGCCTGGGATATATGTTAGTGAGAAAGTAAAAGTTTTTCAAATGTTACCCACCTTTTTATTTTTATAAGCTTCACAAATGATTTCTGATTTTTTGTTGCATGTACATTCACCTTTTTTTTTTTTCAAAATTGTTTTTATCTTTAAAAGATAAAAAGGAACTTGGGACTCCTTCTTCCACCCCTGGCTTTCTTTCAGTTACTATGTGCCAATGATTATTAGCTCCCTCTTATAGGGACCTAAAACCTTACTTTTCACAAAATCTATTGAGCTCTTACTATATGGGAGCATGACACACAGGTATATAACCAGCATGATTTTTATTTTCTATCCTCACTAAAAGGTTTGAGATCCAATGTCTCGCTTGATCAAAGTCAAACATCAAAGTTAAAGGAACAAAGGATAGAACAGAAGTCTATATCTACTTTAATTTTCCACCGGATCCTATCCACTGAGAGAAGAGTTCAGTCGCCTTCTGGATGCAAGGAGCGTGGTTCAGGTAACAGGCCAGTTTCAAGAGAGTTGAGCGAAGAGTCCTGTCCCAGATTGAGCCATCGTCGCTCCAGCTCTGTGTGTCAATCACTGGCTTAAAATACCGGAGAAGGTAATGCTGCAGAAAGCACAGGATGTTTGCAGAGAGGCTAAATTTAGTTCTCACCACAGCTCTAACCCATCTAAAATGGCTGCACTCTAAAGTGTCTTCATGAAGTCTTCCCAAAACACAGAACTATTTACTGAGATAGCTCTCTATCTGGCCTCCCCCCACCAGACTTAAACAGACATAATGCTGCATTAAAACATACAGCAAATTTCCTCTCTGAGAGGGTAACAGCAATTGATAAAAATAAAATCATCCTAGGAGGGATATTTTGCTCCCTATCCTGGAATCCTCCTTATCCTCCTTGGTAGGATGGTGAGGACAAGGAGCCAGGGATCTCAAACATTAGGTGCACTAGTATAAATGGTGCTATTAGCCAGTTTCCTCTGCTTCTTAGTTCATCCCAGCAGTTTACTCAAAACAAATAAAGTCTCACTGATTCTCCAAACGCTACATATTTACTTGATGAATTTTTGAAGAGTACACAAACCTTGAGGTTTTCAGTGACATCTGAAATATTCCTTCTCTCTGTCATATGGTAAAACAACTCTAAATACTCCAGTCCTTTGAGAAGTGCAGGGATGCTTCTCTCATGTTGGAGATAGCGAGTCAGGTCAAGGGCTTTGTCTAATGTCAGTCTTCCTGCACTGAAGCATAAACACATGTTAGAGGTTTGTACTTAGAACTCTTAATTTAATTAATATTGAAACAATCATTATATAAAGAGCAATAACAAGAACAGTTCATTATTTCCAGATCAACTGGTTTAAAAATTGACTGTGCAATCGCGGGCAAATCACCTAACTTCTCTGTGACTCAGTTGCTTCCCTTATGCAATTGGGATAATATTAGTATCTTCTATTGTTCCAAGGATAAATGAATTAATAAAGGCAAAGTAATTATGTGCCTAGCACATATTATGAGATTTATAAATGAAATATATGCTAATATCACTTAGTACCAAATAAAAGCCCAATTTTCACATGTCACTCTAATTCATTTGTGAGTTTGAATTATTCATGCAAGTACATTTGAAATTTTAAGGATGGGTGTCATGTTTTTTATTTTTCTTCTTCTTCTTCTTTTTTTTTTTTTTTTGATGTCTCTCCTAGACTATAACAGGGACAAGCAATTATTGTTGGAAGGACAAAATGAGTATTTCCCTCTTATTTAGATTTAAAAGTATATGCCTTCTCAGCAGTTTCTCTTAATAAGAATAAACAACAAAACTATCATTATTCAGAATATGCTGGGGTTTTTCCAGAGAGGAAATAAACCATTATTCTGTTTTAGTGAGCGACTCTCATTTGAGAGACCCAGTGTCCCACAGGATACATAAGCCATTCCTGAGAGCATCAGATTCCCAGGTGAAGTGTAATAGTTTTATATGGAAACAGATTCCAAAACAAATGATATCTCTGTTGAATTTTTCATTAACATAATGTCATACTTTCTTTGTGTTTTAAAACATTTTAACCTGATGGAGGTGTCCAAATATCACCTCAGTTAAGAATAAACTAAATGAAATGTTTTCATTCTTTTTTCTAAAAAGACTGAAATTAGAAGTGAAACTAAAAAGAACCAAGTTTTGTTGTCAATTTATTCTTGGTCACAGTGACATGTTACTTTAAGACAGACTTATGGAAAAAAATTTTCAAAAAATTTCATTCTAACACAGAGGACAAGACAATGTGCTCTATGAGTCTATGACTTATTATATCTTAAGAAACAAATCCATAAAATGCCATTATTCCTCCCAATGTGAGCTATGTGTAAAACATAGTACAGTTGGTATAGAAGTACTAAAATACAGTACAGTGCTATCAGAGGATTCTGCAACAGGAAAAAAAGTAGGTATTTTATTTAAGGTTTATAATTTAAAAATATTTTAACTCACTAAATTCATATTAGTCCTGCTTTTTTCTTTTGACCAAGTACAATTTATTCCTTACTAAAACCAATGCTATTACTAGAAACCTTTATATTTGGAAGTCTGAAAAATTTCAATCATAGTATCCCTTTTAAAAAGGACTCTTCTTTTTATATGATCATTGTTTAAAATACAGTTCCTCACCACTGTCCCATCTTCAATTAATGCACAAAATGTTATCTGAATGTTTGTTTAAAGATTATACACATATGTAATATACCTCAGCCCAAAAGAAAAAATATATATCTACTTATTTGTATATGCTTTCAGTTAAATGGCATTTTTGTGAAGAAGAAAAAAAAAGTCATATTCCTAAGGAACCAGTTTAAGATGTGGTACTAAAGAAATTTAAGATGTGTACTGAGAAAACAAACATTTTTTTCAGTAAGAAAATTAGACTTATCATTTTAATTCTGCTCAACTCAGATGAAATCAAGTTTTAAATTATATTTAATAAGTATGAAAACACAGTTAAAATAACTATCTATTCCTGGGTCAAATTTTGTCTCCAAACTATATACAATCACATATTACTTTACTCCTTTAACATAGAGTTGGGAGGAAAGAAACATATATCACAGAGGAAGAGCAGCAAATAACATATTTAGATCCAATATGAGAGTTTTAAATTGTTTCTCTCTGTAACTAGTTTTAATGTAAAAGTAATATAAACAAATTACAAAATAATTGCAAATTATTTTGAAAAGGAGGAATTCATCATGACACCATCCTACACATTCAGTAATATCACTTGGGAATATTTCCATCTGTTTTTTCCCCAGTGATAACTTATTTTTTCAGTTATAACAAACATAATAATATACAGTCACATTCTGCTTTTTTTGCAGCTTCTCAATATTTGAAATTCATTTTTCTATGTTGTCATCTCATCTTTTCGCTCAACATATGATTTTTAAAACAATATTCATTAGCAGATACTAGTAGAAATAGTTGACATTTACCAAGCAAGCATAATGCTTAGTGCTTTATCTGCAATATCTTTGCAATTTCCAAAACAACCCTCTACAACATATATATATGTATATATATATACACACGCACATATGCACACACACATATATTATAATTATTATTGCTGGAATTTTAAAGAATAAAAATATACGTGTAAAAAGGCTAAGTAATTTGAGTTCAAGTCAAAGATAATACTTGACATATGCATCCAGTGAAGAAAAGATTGGTTTTCCACTGATTCATCATAGGACTTCTTTCATTTAGTTATAGATTACTCCAACATTTATAAGCTAGAAACAAACAACAACAACAACAAAAACCAAAACAAAACAAAACAAAAAATAACTTTTCAATTAAGGGTAAATCCTGCTTTCTGAAACTTGGCATTATATCATTTCACTTTAGTGAAAGACCTACATTAGTGCTTGTTTTTAGCAAATGAAGAAAGTTGAGAGGACTTTTGAACGCTCTACTTTTGCATAGTGTGGAACTTGTAACTGATTATCATTTGCTGAGTTGTCAGTATTCTTCATTCTTCCTAGTCTTGTATCTTTAATCTACTGTCCTTATAATCAACTAGAATTTCTTCTTTAAGTAGACAAACCTCCACCAACCTACAGTAGCCTACCTCTCTGGTCTATCAGACATTGCTCAGAGTGCTGTTCCCACCCCTGGTCTTCAATGGGCTTTGCTACCATCATGTTATTATGTTCCTGAGACCTAGAGGCTGAGGATTAAGTTCTCAACCTTCTCCCTTTTCTCACAAAGGAATTCTGTGTTATGGAGAAACTTTGCTTGAAAGATGTCCTTCTTGTTACTTTTAGTTACTAAGTATGCATCTAAAAGGAAATTCATATTACCTTGAAAAAGATTAGTTACAATACAATAATCCTTAAACTAGGAAACCATACATTAACCCCAATTACCACCCCCCATTGGTGAGTTTATGACCTGATTTATTTTGCATAATTTTCTGCTGGTGATAAGTGAAAAAGGAAAACCTTTGTCTTCCAGGAAGGGCTAAAGGAGAACAAACAAGGAGTCAATTCTTTCATTTCCCTATCCATTTCATATTGATTTCTCATGTGAGCAAAATGATAAATGGGTTATGCACTAAGCTAATAGCTCATTGACCATGAAAAGGTTACGATTGTATTTGTACTTTTTGTTCAACATATTACAAGGTTGTTGCTGAAATAGCAAGGGACTAGCATAAACAAATTTTAAATTCAAAAGTTTAAATGGCCAGGGAGTCCACCCTGAGTAAGTGAAGTGGGTTACTTCTGTGTAGGTTGGGACCTGGATACATGAAGGAGGCTGGTTTTAAGGGGACTCTGTCCACAGCGCCCTTCTTTGTAGTTTCCCTGTATACAAAAAGCTCACAATTATCAAATTTCATGTTTAAAGAGACCCCACCAGTCAGAATTTTCATATAATATTTTCCACCTTTGAAAGGGCTTGATTACATTTTTAAATACTATGTAGTTCAAAATATCTTATCAGGGGCTTCACTTTGACCTAGTTACCAGTACTTAACCTCTATTCAGTTCCCTATCACATGAATAATCAACACAGAAGATGTGATTTTGAAATATGTCATATCTTATTATGGATTAGTCATTTCCTGATGAAATCAGTTTAAATTTTGTATTACCTGACTAGTTGAAATGCATCATGAATCAGACCTATTCTGTCCTTGGGTCTGAAAAGTGTGTGGTTTTGATTCAGCTGCTTAATGAGTTGGTCCCATCCGTGGCCTTCATAGTGAACAATGTAGTAGCCATTTGCATCTACATTGAATTTCACCCAACTGGTCTTTTCAGGCAAATGCAAAATATCTAAGAAGAGAAAGTTTACACAGACATTTCATTATCAATAGACATCAAGGACCTCAACCAAAGCGTTAGTTTGTAAACTATTACTGATAAAACAATGGGAAGACAAAGTTTTGGAAGGGTCATGGAAGGGTCATGATATTCGTATTAATAGTTCATTGAAAGGGTTCTTTGGAGAAGGATGACTTTACTTTTAATTTTAGTTTTTGAATTGATTGAACACACACATACATATATTTCACATCATTGTCTACTCTGAGGTTCTCCTACCACCTTGTCTCCTGTGAACCATCTTAATCTCTTATATCCATCTCTATCCCAATTTTACCCTCCACCCCCTCTCTTGACAGTTTTAAATTTTTCTTGTTTATTTTTTGTTTGTTTTCCCTATATCCCTCATATAAGTGAGACCATCCAGTATTTCTCTTTTTCTCTCTGGCTTATTTTCTCTAGCATGATTCCTTTTAGCTCCGTCCATGTTGTTGTGAATGACGTAAGTTTATTTTTTTTTTTTGATTGATGAGTAATATTTCATTGTGTATATATACCACAACTTTCTGCCCCATTTGTCTGTTGGGGGCATTTGGGTTGTTTTCACCTAGTGCTTCAATAAACATCCAATACAGGTGTCCTTTTGAATTAATGTTTTTGTATCCTTTGGTCAATTCCCAGAAGTGGGATTGCTGACCAAATGGTAGTTCCATTTTCAGTAATTTGAGGGTCCTCTACACAGCTTTCCATAGTGACTGGACCAGTTTGCATTCCCACCAGCAGTGTAAAAGTGAGAGAAGGATGGTTTTATTAATTAATAAATAAGCAAACTTATAGGAATGAACCCTTGAGTTTGTTCTCAAAACCTATATACAGGTTCTAAGAGGAATACAAGAACCCAGTTACTCAGATGATGAATAGGACAAGAATCTGACCTGACTTACTCATGACCTTGGCTTGGGGGTTAGATATTGGTTACTGAAATATGTTTATATTAATAGATACTCATATGTCACTTTATTTGAGGTGAAATAAGAGTTCTAGAGAGAATATGACATTCCAGAGAGAATATGACAACCCTCAAATTTCAGGGACGTGTTTAGAGGAGAAAATAAAATTATATCATGCATTTTTAATTTAATTTATTTTTTTTTGAGACTAGATCTCTCTATTTTTGCCTGTGGAACTGTAGGCTCACATCACCTGGGGTACCACAGACTCAAGCAATCTCCAGTCTCAGCTTCCCAGGTAGCTAGGATTACAGGCACATACCACCATGCCCAGCTAGTTTTTTGGGACCTGGTCTCGCTATGTGCCCCAGGAGGGACTCAAACCACAATCCCTGGCCCTGGCCATGGCTTCCTAAGTTGCCACCTACAGGCATGAGCCACCATGCCTGTCCTGTCATGCATTTTTTAATAAAACAGATGCTTTACCAGGTGGTAAATTTAACTCTGTGAAATTTAATCTCAGTCAAAATAAGAAGAGAAAATAAAAGTTCAGGAATAATTAAGAAATTTTCTTTAGGGAAAAAATACTGAATGATCTCACCTATATGGGTGGGGGTGTAGGGAAAACAAACAAGCAAAAGGACAAGTGAAACTTAAAAATAAGTATCTGAACCAAAGAACAAGGAAGGGGGAGAGACTGTAAAATTGAGGGAGGGATGGACACAAGAGATTAAGATGATGGTTCACAGGTGACAAGGGTGGGAGAACCTTGGGGTAGACAACTATATAATATGTGTTGTGTGTGTGTATATGTGTGTGCAATCAATTAAAAAATAAAATTAAAAAGAAGAAATTTTAAGTCACACAACCAATAGGTCTGACAGAGTGAGGATTTGAATCAATTCCAAAGTGGATATTGTTTCATTATACCTTTTTGCCTTGTAGCACAAGAGTTGGATTGTAAGTATTAAAAGACGTAAGATAGTATGCCATCATTTCTTGATATAAATACAAACCTAGATCTAAATGCTCGATGCTAGCATGCACAAAAGAAATTCCCACTGAATGGAAAATTTAGGCATTCTGGTTATAAGATTCTTTCAGTAATTAATAGATGGAAAAATGAGAGTTTACCCAAATTTTAATCCTTTATTATTAGATTTGCTTACACCATTTTTTTCTCCAACTAGCTCAGAACATGTTTAATTTTAGCATTGAAAAACACTCATTTGCCTAATTAGTTCATTACCTGTTTTTGATTTTAGAACGTGTCTGTAAATTGCACTGGAGGTACCAGTGGAGTAGGTCAATGGAATGTGCCAAAGGTACCTATGTTAGGAAGAAAAGAATGTTATAGATTAAATGAATATTTAAATTTCACATCAGACTAAACCTGTAAAAGACACCTATCAGTGGCCTTAGACATTCTATAGATTTAGACTAGCAGATCCTTGGGTCTGCAAAATTCTTCCATGATGATGATGAAACTCCTGTGACATATACCTAGTTGAACTGCCACAATTACCAAGGCCAGCTGTTCTCCAAAATTCATACCACAACAAATTCTGCCAGTTGTTTTCTTCTAAGTAAAAGGAAAAGCAAACTAACAGCTATAATCTTCCTTTCACAAACTCAAAAACTGACAGCCTTACACTCAGAAATAAACAAGACAAAGTTGTAAGGAGAGCCATAAGAAGTCAAGTTCCTACTTCAGTATCATTTTCCACTTACCCTTTACTTTAACAAAGGAACCCACACCAACCCCCTGGCTGTGAGTGACAGTGAATAATCATCAATGCAGCACACTGGACTCTGGAGGTTGGCCAAGCAGGGAGAATAGAAAAGGAGGAAACTGCCCCAATGACTTTTCAATGGCCTTATGATGGCAAATAACAGAAAATGGTTATTTTATTCTAACTAATTTCCTAGTAGCTTCTAAAATCCATTTCCTCTCTCTCTCATTAATCAATACCAGCTGCAGTAAGCCCGTATAGGTAAAATCAGGTGTGATAACATGAACAGATGTAAAACTGAAGGAACAGTGATTGAAGAATCATCCATCATTCTCTGAAAAAATATAAATTAATGAAGTAAACAATATACATGAACTCCATGTCATACAGTATCAGAAGAGATAATCTGCAGACTACAGATAATCAAACAGAACAATGGAAAAAGGTAAAAATAGAATAATAAATACACAAAAAGATAAAAATAGAATAACAGATATTGCCAGAATTTAATGAATTGGGATTCCTGGATGGATCTTAACCATAGAAGGAAAAGGATTTTTCTAGATAAACATATCTGGGAGTCAAGAAAAGATCAGTAGCCTTCTATGAGTTTGGATAGACATGAATCGGAAGGTAATCATTTTATAATAGCAATCAAAACAGATCAATGCAGATAGAGGAAAAAAATCACATCATTGTGATAATTTGTTATTATGGGCCATGCACACTCATAAACTCTCATGTCATTTGATAAGTTTCAAATTGTGAGTCCTACTTTGCCAGTAATGAATCAAACATTAAATTTTTCAAGCTCTGTTGCCAGGCTACAAATAGTCTGAGTTCTCTGAGGTTCAGACTTCAAAAGGACCTACAGAAAATGGTAAGACTGGCTGTTGGACTGAAAAAAGGTACCTGATGAAACAAAAGGGAAAGCAGTATTTTCTAAATGTCAAAGGTCTTGAATTTGCTTTTGATTCTCAGAAATTTCCAGAATTGTTGTTAGACAGCTAGAATCTTTCTAAGAAAAAAAAATCATAAGAAACAGCACAGATTTACTTGCATTATTACACTGTAAATTAATCTCATTTATCTTACTGATAGGAATAATAATGGATGAGAGGAACGTGGACATGTTTTTCTTGATGTCAGTGAAGCCTTTACCAAGTTTTCTCAGGATGACTGGTACACAAGACAACTATATGATTAATTGGATTTGTTTTCATTATTACCAAGAACATTATATGTTTGAGGACATTATATTGTAATAGTAATAGTCTATTGCTGAAAAACAAAATGCAATTTGAGGTCTGAGCACCAAATTTGTCACATAGGGGATATCTTTTATTTGGCGGTAAGCAATCATAACACTTCCTAGATACGAACCTGTCACATAGCTTTTTAGAGAAGAAAAATACTGTATTGGAAAGTATCAGGGTAAATTATAAATGAAATAAAACCAATCATTCTCTGCATCAGTATTGAGGCTCAAAAAGCAACAGCAGAATTTCTAAAATGAGGCTGCTAAACAATGCAGCCTTTACCTCCTGAAACTCTTCAAGTCTGTAAAGACTTAGAAGGGTTAGATCAAAATTAGTACAAACCTTAGGTTTCCAGAGAGAAATGGCATCTTACCAAGTTGCCAGAGAAGCTGAAAGAAAGCTAACAAAATAATGAGCAAACAGAGATGAACTAAAGTAAAACAAGAGAAGAAAAGCTGTCACCTTTCCTGCAGGGCTTCCCATTCAGGGTCCTCTTTGAAAACCCCCTTCAGGAAGCGCTCCTGTTGTACTTGGAGCAAATTGCCTTCTTGTTTCACCACCACCAAGGGGATTCCCTTCTGAAGAGTCCATGTAGTCATCATCTCTTTGACCTCTATCTTTTCTCCCAAAAAGCCAAGCTGAAATGACAAGTGACAAAGGAGATAAACCAAAGAGCTGTATCTTCAACCTCCTTACTATATACAAGAGCCAAGGCCTGGGGAGGAGGAGAGAACTTGGGCTGGAACCTCAGGGCTGAGCAGAGCAGCCAGATGGACTGAGACCCCAGAGTTGCTCTCTGCAAAGCACCTGAAGAGTGGCGGCATGAGGGTTAACACAGGCCAGGAAGTGTCAACCTCACAGGAAGGACTAGCCTAGAGCCTTCCTCCCCATCCCTTTCAAAAAAAATAAAAGCAAGCCAGAAAAATATCCTTTCTATTTTAATAACAGTGGAATCCCAGGGACTGATTTAGGAGGGAAAGTCTTTAGACAAGCTTTAAATATTTCAGCAGAACAATATTATATCACTAGAGGTACATTGACTGGAAAACAAACCCTCTAGCGTCCTAAATTACAATGTGAATTTCTGGCCAATGGAAGGTGCTGAGCATTCCTCTAGAAGCCATAACTTAAAGATTTTTTCAGTCTGTCTATTTTTCTTTGTGATGACTTTCTTCTCCTAAAGTGCTTCAATAACATTCCAGAGGTAAAGAGAAACACGGAGCCTTAAGAAAACCATTTACTCTATTTCCAAACCTAACAGCATATTTGGTTTGGCACTTCTCAAGCCTAGAGGATGCCAGTAGAGCAGGAACCACTGGGGAGAATTTTGAACTGAGATATTTTTAGCTGGCATTGGGGTTGTGGGAAAGCAGAGTTATAACAACAAAAATATAATAGTAACAACATCATACACTGAGTGGCCCTAATCTTCCTTCCTTCCACAGGCATCTCTGCTTCAAGGAACAGGAGGTGACCCTCTTTCCTCCAATTATTTAAAGGGACAGCTGGGCTTCTCTACGTGTCACACAGAGATGGGATCTGGTGTCACTGCTCTGTAAGTCCCTTTCTACTTACTGTGTTGCTTGTTGTCTTGGAATCAGAATAACAAAATCCACTAGATGCCAAATCACCTTCTGAACAATCCTGTAAAAACAAAAGTTAAAAAAATCCTTTAGGCACCTGATAGCTGGAATATGTATACTAGACTTCAATGCCTTTTTATTAACATAGCTCTAAGAAAATTTAATTCATCTAGATAGAGTAGCAAGCATAGTAATTCAACAATATGCAAAAATAAAAAGCATCTTTCCAGTGAGTGTAGGAAATAAATCAGAGACTCTTTTTTGTTATATATAGATATAAATATATCTATCTATCTATCTCTCTCTCTCTCTATCTATCTATCTATCTCTCTCTCTCTATCTATCTATCTATCTATCTATCTATCTATCTATCTATCTATCTATCTATCTATCTATCTATCTATCTATCTATCTATCTAACGTTGGGGGATTTCCTGGGGTTACTGAGAAGATGCCGTTGTATTTTCATGAATGTCTGTTCATTACCAGATTAAGATGAATTAACTTTTTATCTAAAAATAATTATGTTCCCTAAAGAAATGGAATAACTATCTTAGGGATGATCTCATTTGTTGCCTTTTTCTTTATTTCTTTCTTTTTTCCCCTGGAGAAGGCCCTACTCTGTTCTTTTTTATTCATGCTATGCATGTCCCTAATTATCATGAACTCTGCCTCCTACAAACCTTCCCTACCTAGCATACCATAAATTTCTTGGCAGTGGGGGAAGCACTTGGACATTCTCAATGATTACCATGGCAGTATATAGCAGGTGAACAATATATTCTGAAATGAATGGAATTGAAATGAGACCTAAGGTAATCAACAAACTGACAGCTGAGTTTTGACTAAGCAGTTTTGACAACTGAGCTTTTGAATAGGGGCTAATATTCTAGCTACAAATGAGAAATATGACATATATACTTACTAAAGCTTACTATTAAATGATATTAGGAAAATAAAATAATTCTTTTGATTCTCAAGTTGCTATTGAAATGTCTTAAAATTAATGTTAAATGACACAATGGTAAGTTATTTTCAAGAATTTGTCACTTTCATGCCAGTTTCATTTGGCATTAGGAGAAGATCAACTATAACTTAGGGCTTATGGGAGAAGGTTAGATGGAAGAATTTCCTGATAAATAGGAGAAGCTCTGATGCAACTGAAGAAATAAATACTGGACTCACAATCACGTTACAGGTTTTAATTACTGACTGTACACTCATTTAGTATGTGATTTTTGGCAAATTTCTCCCTTAGTGTTAATTTTCTCATTTTTTAAAAAATGGCATAAGAATGTCTACCATACCTTCTTAAGATGGTCATAAACATGATGTGATAAAGGCTAACATATGCGTATTCACACTGGGCCTTAAAGAATCCTGTATCTCCTGCACAGACCAGCAGAGGCCTTGTCAGCTTCTGCAAGACCCCACCAGCACCTACCCAAACCATGCCCATATCAGGGAGGGGTTCCAGAAGGGTCAGAGATCTAGTAACCTTCAGCAAGACCCTACAGTACCCACCTGGACTGGCAGAGGCTTCCTGACTATCTGTGAGAACCTACCTGCCCAGGCTGGTAAGACTCTAATTTCATGCTGGGGAGGGTGCCAGAGCAATCAAAGGCCTCATCATACAACCCCTACCCAGACCAGTAGAGACCTCAGGTCTTTTAGGAATGCTCACCCAGATCTACATTGTTACCTTATTACCACCCATGAGATCCCCATCAGCACCCAGGTGGACTTATAAGAGCTGAAACAGTCTTGAGAAGGAGCTAGATCTGAAAAAATACTCTGAAAAAAATAGCTAGATCTGGAAAGATGGGGTGAATTTTAATTGTTGGAAAGAAGAAAGAATGCTTATATAGTAGAAGCACTAGTGACAAAAGAATGATAAAACAGGAATTTTTTTCTATGGGGGCCAAGATGCGTTTGACTCAGCAGAGAATAATGTTAGAGAATTGAGTGAGTAGACTTCAACCTTAAAATTTGTGCAGAGAAGTTTATGGTATTATATGGTAAAGATTACAAAGTCATTAAAGATTTTGGAAAAAAGCAAAATAATAGTGTAAGGTGAACCAGGGAAACCAAAGAGAAGACCGAGTATCTATCTCCTGGGCTATTGCAGTGTGGCATCCTGGTTTAGTATGACACCAGGGGACAATGAAAGATGCAGCTTTCTAAAGACCCTGGTGGTGAGTGTCAGCTGACTGTATAATTCATAAACCTTCATAATAAGTCTGGGACTTTTTAGGCTTCATAACCTTAAAAGTCTACTGTAACCCAGTTTATGACTTACATTTGACACACTGTTCCACAAATCATTATTCTTAGCATTTCTATAGCTGAACTTCTTCAAGTAGTGAACAATTCCTCTCTGGAATTTCTCTTCACTCAGAAAATCCTTGAGCATATTTAAAATGCAAGCTCCCTAGAAAATAAAAATTCATTCACACATACACAAGAAGGTAAGGAAAACATAGTATGATATGATGTTAAAGAAAACTTGTATGTTATAGAATAGATGTAATGTGTGAAAACTGAATGCCAGAGAGAGTGAAATGAGGGGAGGGATGAGCACAAGGGATCAGGATAAAAGTTCACAGCAGACATGGTGGTGGGAGAACTTCAGGGTATACAGCAATGTGAAAAATTTATAGGTAATCATTAAAAAATGGTAAAAAAAAAAAAGAAAAATGAACACCACATGAAACAACAAGTGAAACATGCAGTAGTAAGCTGGAAATAACTTGGCTTACTGTTGACTCTACAGTTACTATTTTATTTCTCCTGAAGTAGAGCTTCCCTTAGTTATAGCAGTTACTACCTTATTGTAGGAAACAGTATCAAACATCTCATGTATTTGAGTAGGAGTTTCTGCTTGATTGGAGACAGGACGGGATGAATTTAATGAATCTCTTTTAATCACTTCAAAACACACATCCAAAAAATAGTCATCCTAAACAGGGGAGAAATTTTTTTAAATTCAACTTGATACTCTCAAAGCCATAGTAAAAATTTTGGGTTTAGTAAAATGTTCTTAGGAGTAAGTAATCAATAAATAATTTTGCACTGTTTTCTTCCCATACATATTCCCATTTGACTCATTCTCTACCTCATAAAAGTTTATATCCAATATTCTCTCAGATATTGGATGAATTTTTGCCATCTACCAAGTCTTTTTACAGTGATAAACTAACAATTCCCATCTAAGAGACACTTGTCTTATATTTATCATCCATAATTCCTTCACCACCTGGTCAGGGAGATGGATTAATGCGCTTTATAAGCAAGACTACGGGAAACTGTGTAAATAAACATGGACTCAGCATATAACACATAAGAAGCCACTAATGATGAGTACATATCTGTTTACATTGTATTGGGTATATGGTCACCCCACAGACCTAACTAACCATTCCTAACCACCTTGACATGTAGTGTTCAGATCCCACTATGCCTATTAAAAAAGACAAGTTTGAAGAAATGAGTTCATGAGGGTTGGCCCTAATCCAACCTGACTTATTAGAAGAGGAAATCTGGACCTAAAGAAGGATACCAGGGGTGTATGGACATAGAGAATAGGTCATGTGAGGGTACAACTGCCATCTGTTAGCTAAGGAGTGTAGCCTCAGAAGAAACCAAACCAACCTACACCTTGATCTTGGACTTCTAGACTACAGAACTGTAAGACAATCTGTTTCTGTTGTGTAAGCCTCCCAATCTGGGGTACTTTGTCATGGAAGCATTAGCAAATCAAAAAAGTGTGTATCTCATGTGTCAGACACAATACCATAAGTTCAAAGACACACTATTGTTCTCTTTCTGATAATTACTCAAAATTGTGATTGGAAAGTGATGATTCCTTAAGATTTATGGTATGACATATAAAATTATGAACTTACAAACTGTAGCTCTGGATATGTAGCTCTAAGAGAGATGAGTTCCATGTAATTTGCAAAACCCTCATTGAGCCAAATATCATTCCACCATTCCATGGTAACCAGATTGCCAAACCACTAGAAGGTAAAAACTCAAAGTTATTTGAAGTCAAAAAAATATAGAGAGAGGGAGAAATGACTAAATGTAACAGAAAATGTAATAGGTACTAACTTCTTCCTTTTAAGGCATTTGCTTTAGTTTTGCTACTGTTTCCTTTCTGCCCAAATTTCTTAAAATGATTCCTCTGTCTTCTCTTCTTACCACCACAATTTTGTTTACTACATTTTTCTTTATTTTGCATCCTTATTGCTCCCAACATTACTTCATCTATCCTCCCAACATTTCTTAGCTATTAGATTTAACATTGAGTAATAAACTATTTTTCCTTATTTCCAGAAAATAAATCTATTTTTGGAGTCTTTTTTTTTTCTTGTACATTAAAAGTAATCATGTTTTGCCCTAGATTTTTGGTGATGATTTAATAAGAAATGAACCAAAATATACTTTTGGGGAAGTCAACCTTTTATATTGAATAGCAGGTATACTTAAGAAAATCATAAGAATTCATTTAGGACTCTCAAACCGTTACATCTATTACTACTGATGGGCAAAGTTAATGTTAATCTTTCCCAGAATTCCTTCCAGGGGCCGGGCACAGTGGGTCGTGCCTGTAAGCTTCAGCCTATGAAGTGGCCGGGGCTAGGGATCGTGATTCGAGTCCCGCCTGGGGCCTGTAGAGAGACCTAGTTCCAAAAAATAGCTGGGCGTGGTGGCATGTGCCTGTAATCCCAGCTATCTGGGAAGCTGAGGCTCAGGATTGCTTGAGTCTGTGGTACCCCGGGCAACATGAGCCTGTGGTTCCACGGGCAAAAATAGTGAGACCTAGTCTCAAAAAAAAAAAAAAAAATTCCTTCCAGGGTTCTATTTGGCCACTAAAAAGAATATAATTCTGAGATTTTAAATATTAGTAATAAAATTTAAAGAATCCATACATGATCTAAATTTACCCATGACCTATATTTGATTTGTAATATAAATTTAAATATTAAGATACTTTCTTGTACTTTTATATTTTATTTGTTATTTATATACCCAATGTTGTGTATCTAAGTAATCTAATCTATTTTAGGATAGCCAGAGGACAGAAACTTAAATAATAGTAAGATCGTAAGTTTCAAAAGAGCCACAGTTATAGAGTAGAAAACACTAAATTTGTAATTTTTATAAAGCTATTTAAGCCCCATTACTTTCTGGCAACCTTCAGGTCATTGTACAAGTAGGTGTCATTCTTTTCAAGGGCATCTATGAGAAGAGAGTTTCCTCTATTTGAGAAGTGAAGAGTATGAGAAGTACAGGCTGAGATGACTCTGCTTATATAGTCAATTAGTAAGACTGTTTTATATCATTCATTCATTAGATATTTATTGAAAACCTATAGAGATCATGTACCATGCTATTTACTTGAGATACAAAGATTTAGTATATAACGCCATCACTGCCTTACCACAAATGATGGCAGTAAACCAGTGAACAGATACATTGATGAAGTATTACTGACACAATAATCATTATCTCTACAAGGAATAAGGAGATTCTAGGAATAAAGGATTAGTTCTATGGCACAGTGTAAAGGAAAATTAGAAAATGAATAACTCTCTGAGTTTTGCAAGTGATCCTCCAGGAATGTGCTTTCTACAGATTAGATAGCTGAAAAATACAAAGGAGCAGCACGGCCTGGCATATTCAGCAAGTGGCAGGCAGTCCAGGATGACTAAAGCTTAGGGTGTTTATAAGAAATGAGGTGGAAGAATTGAAGAAGGGCTGGGTCATGGGGAACTTGTATGCCAACCTATGAACCCTTCATTCACCGAGTTGACTTTGGGAATCTTTGCCACACAAGGAGTGACATGGTTTATATTAGTGATAAGATAAAATAGTCAAGGTAAAAATTCCAAAGTTGCCTGCACCTTCAGCTCTAGACTCTGCACCTTTATGAAAGTAAAGCTATTAATAGAAGACCCAAAGGGAGCATGGCTCATCAGAGGTTTATATCTCCTGCCATTTTCCTACAAATGTAGGGTAGAAAGATTATGAATCTCCAGAATCTCAAGAGCTTTAGAGTTTCCCAGCGACTAATGATGAACTCTCCCAAAATGGGTCAGAGGGGAGATTCTAAACCAGAGGAATTGCCCAATATTTTCCAAGCACAGTTCTGAGCATGGCTGCAGTGTAATTGGTATTTAGTTCAATGCTTAAAAAAAGCAACTAATTAAGTTAGGTGTGGTGGTGTGTGCCTGTAATCCCAGCTACCTGGGAGGCTGATGCTGGGGATCACTTCAGTCTGTGGGTTGAAAACAACCCTGGGCAACATAGTGAGACCTAGTCTCTTAAAAAAAAGCAATTAATTAATAGCTATGATAAAGCTATAAGTTTAAAAATGAGAGATTTTTGCCAGTTTCTTAAATGAAATATTTTCCCACATGCTGAAGGAGCATTTCCGGTACCTTTTATAATTCAGAGCATTACTGGAAATTTTCAGAAATGAAATAAAGTAGAAATAGACTCATCTATCCATATAGCTAGTTTCACAGTTTCATATTTGTATGTAATACAGTGCTGAGAGGTCTTGGAAAAAATCGTTTTCTGCAAAAACGATAGCAGTAGCGGTGTCATCATTAATAGCTAACACTTATCCAGTACCTACTATATGACAGGTACAGATACTTATCTCTAGTCCTCACAACAGTTTAAGAAGCATAACTATTGCTAATTTTATTTTAAAGATGAAGACACCAACATTTAGAGAGATTATGCTTGCAGAGTCAGCAACCCATGACCAACAGGACTTAAATCTATGACCATGTATTCACATACTCTAATGGAAGGAATAATTTTTTTTCCTGGACTAGAAGTTTAGGAAACTAAGATGGTATAATGAGAAATGTTCTTAAAAGTAATCTGTATTTGAGTATCTATTCTGGACTTATACAAGAGTACATTAATAGTGTACCCTTCTTTGTTAAAAGATATTTGAAGGTTTTGCTTTAACGGGTTTTAAAGGTAGCATAATTTCTTCCAGTCCTATCCATGTTGCTGTAAATGTCATGAGTTTGTCTTTTTTGACTGCTGAGTTATATTCCACCATGAGGAAAAAAAGTTTGCACTCCACACAACTGACAACAATCTGATATCAAACATCCACACAGAACTTAAAGAACATAACAAAAATAAAGCAAAAATCCCAGTCAAAAATGAGGAGAATAGCTAAAAAGACACTTCTCCAAAGAGGAAATACAAATGGCCAACAAGCATATGAAAAATGTTCAACATCACTTATAATCAGGGAAATATAAATGTAAACCACAAGGAGATACCACCTTACACCAGTAAGAATGGTCTATATCAGTTGAAAAAACTTGTGACCTGTGTGGGCTGTCTTGGAAAGTGATATTTGAAAACCTGTCTTAATTTTGAAACTGTGAAGCTTGAAAGTTTTCTGGAGAACTGAAGAGAGTTTGCTGTGTTGCTGTTTTCAACCTGAGACATCTGAAGTGCTTGCTGTGTTGCTGTATCAAGTGAGCTTTGCTGATGCTGGCTGGCCATTTGGAATTGGGAATTGAAAAAATGCTGGAGCTGTGCCTTTTGGAGAAGGATCGATGACTCCATCTTGTAATAACACCATCTTGGCTTCTTCTGACTTGGAGTGAGTAGAGCTGTGTCTTTGAAGAAGGAGTGGGTGGTGCCATCTTAACTACTTCATCCGGCTTAAGGTGGGGCAGCTGCCATTTTGTGGACACACATGGCTCCTGCAGCCAAGTGGTTTTTGGACTAGAGACTGGACTGTGTGGTAAGACTACCAAAGGGGTTCCCTTGTACCCCTCAGTGACTCTTGTCTAATTGTCTTTTAATAAGTAAATTTATTTTACTCCTTTAAAAAAAAAAAAAAAAATCATGCTACAGGAAATAAGTCATAAAGAAAAGAGAAATACTGGATGGTCTCATTTATATGTGGGATATAGGTAAAACAAATGAACAAAAGTACAAGAGAAAGTTAAAGCTAAGAGAACAGTTCTGACAGCAGAACTGAAGTATAAGGCAAGGGAGGAGGAGGAAAAGAGAAAGTGGGGAAGGATGAGCACAAGAGATTAAGATAATTAATGGGTGACAAGGTAGTTGGAGAACCTCAGGGCATACAACAATGTAAAAAATATATATGTGCATATAAAATCAATTGAAGAGGGGAAAAAAGAGATATCACACACAAAAAACTATTCCATTGTATTAGCTGCAATTAGTCAGAAAGTAAAAGATAAATATTGGATTGTCTCACTTATATGTGGATTAGAGATAAATCAAACAAAGGACTAGAAAACAGTAAAAACTAACAAATTGACAATAGAAAAGAAAGACAAAGGGAGGTGAAACAGGGAAAGGAAAAATATGAGGGAAAATGGTGATGAGTTATGGGTGATATGGTGGTGGGAGAAATATGGGGAGTACAGCAGGGTAAAAATTAATAATACAAATAAATTATATATAAAAAGGAGGGTTTTAAAGGTTATAGTGGCCACCTCTCTCGTGATAAAACTTTCTTCTGATAAAATGTCACATGTCTATAGAATGAGCCCTCTGTTATTTGAGGTATTATTATATTTGGTATGCTAATCCTTAAGGTTCCTTGAAGTAAAACTATATGACTGTGATGTTTCATGAAAAGTGGTGGTACCATACAATGTTCTCCTGGACTGATACCAGAGAATGTCATGCATGTCAGTTACCTGGTGTGCTAGTTCATGGGCTATGACTGTGGTGACGAACAGTTTATCAGAAGCAGAGGAAGTTTGGGGATCAAAGAGCAGTGACGTTTCTCGGTATGTGATGAGGCCCCAATTTTCCATGGCTCCAGATCCAAAGTCAGGAATGGCAACTAGATCTAAGAAATAAGAACCATCACACTTGATCATATGACATCCACACCAGAGCACACCAGAGGGGAACTTGCTTCCTCCTCAAATATCTTTCAGTATATGTAATTAGACTTTCCAAAAATATCAAGAATATCTTAACATTGACATGATATTTTGTGGCTGCACTGAAAATAATCAGCACCATTACCAAAGATAAATACTACAAAACTGTATATATATATATATATATATATATATATATATATATATATATTACATAAATTTAGGTATACTCTCCCAAAATGTTTGAGTTAATTTTTAATTCAATTAATTGATATTGATTCAATTAATGAATATTGCAATTATTATTTCCAACATATGTGGCCTCTTTATGAACAAGAATCCTAGGACAGTAAATGGAAAAGCTGTGAATGCCAATACTTTCTGGCTTTAATTTTCTTTTCTTCTTTTTTTAAAAACATACATGTTAATAATTAATTTTTGCAGAGATTTGCGAGTAGACATGGGTTATTTGAATATAAACATTAAAGACTCATGTTTTTTCTTTTTTATATAAATCTAAAAATTTATATATATATATAAAAATTTATATAAATGATTTTATTTATTTTTATATGTATTTCACATCTTTGTATTCCCCGGTGTTCTCCCACCATGTCCCCTCCCTGACAGGTCTCTCTCATCCCCCTACTTCCAACTGTGTGCATTAGTTAGTTTGTTTGTTAGCTTGTTTTGATCATCTCCTTTCCAATACTGATTTTTCCTTTACCTCTTTACCGTCTGGGAGGGAGAGTGAAATTTACTTGTTTTTAAGCAATATGAGTGTGATGTACAGTAATTTACAGTATATCTTAGTGTATGTGCAACTTTTTCCAATGACATTCTGAAAGTTGGAAAATTTCTTACTAATATTTCACCTTAAAATTATTCCTTATCCTTCAAAGCACACTTTTGGAAAAACTACTATTTGGTTAAAAAGGAAGGCAAGTTTGTCCAAGTTTGTAATGAGCGAATTCACTTCATTTGTAATTATATTGCCTGGAATTTATACTAGTAAATAAAAAGAAATATTTACAACACAGTCAAAAATTATTAAAGATTATATTCATGAACATTTCAAATGTGGCAACACTCCTTTCTAAATTGCATTGATGATTTTATATTAGAGACCCATAACACTAGAGGTGCTTGTTTTTATTCTAATTTTTCTATAAGTTTCATGCTTCTTTTCAGTTAGTTTTTAAATGTATTTCATATAATCTTCAAGGTTGCATTTTTAATGAACCATATAATATGGTTGATAGCTGTTGCTTGATTTTTCCTTGATTTTTGACATAAAACAGCAATGGATTGTGGGTAAACAGAAGTAAATCTATACAAAGGGGCTTGTAGAACTTGTCCTGTAATAATACAATGAAACTCAGAAACTGTCAGAATAAGCCCCATTGAGATAGCTTTGGTGGTTTTAAATTCTCTAAGAAAACTGTATGGAAGTTGAGAGAAAGGAGAGGTGTGATAAAGAGATAAGGAGTATGTCTATACAAACACCTCACAGGTGGAAAAAGGTGTTTGTATTGTCAAAAACTCTAAAAATGAATCTATGTAAATTATGAAGTTTGTCATCTTTTTATATGTTCTGCAACATTTTTAAAAATCACAACCTACATTTTTGAGATATAAAATTAAAATCAAGATAGACTATGTATATCTTCTCTTATAATGATCCACTACTACCACTTTCATATTATCTTTCATATTATCTATTCTCCAAAAATACTTAGTTTCATACTTGCTAGTTTAACTTCTAATCTCAATGCACTCTCGATAGCAGATGAAAGAATAAGTTCAGCAGTTTATAAATCCTTTTATATATATATTTATAAAAAAGATTGTTAGTCCATACAAATATGACATAGAAACAAATATGTGCCCCAGAAAACATTTTCAATTTAATCTAATATTATATATAATGCTGCTATTTTAATATCAGTCTGATAAAAGAATAGAAAAAACAATTTCACTATTCAGGCTTCATATAGATACCTTGATTTTTCTGTACTCACAGCCACTCTGAGATATAAATGATAGCATCCTGGGCTAATCTCTTCAATGCTCATTTAAATTACATATAGAGAGGGAAGACATCTAAGCAAGTCTCTAAGTAAAAATAAAGGAAATGGTGTGGAATTTGAACCTACCCAGTTTGGGAAGTACATAGTTGATATCAAAGTAATTTTCATAAAACTCAAGTAGTTTCAGTGATGCTTCCAAAGCATAGTGCATTTGACTCCATTTGTCTGGGGATGCGTAGATGGATACCTGAGAAATGTTAATCAGAAATGGTCTAATGTGACATTTCCTTGGCATCATCCTATTTCTAACAACACTCACCCAAGGAAGGCAGATGGCATTTTTCAAGAAATTATTAGATACCATTAAGCATGTTGTGAAATATTAAAGCAAAAATGAGTTTTGAAAATTACAATTGACCCTCTACTTTCTATTAGAATCTATTGTCTAAGTGCTAATTTATAAATTGTAAGTTATATGAACTCTTTATACCAAAAGAGCCCTTGAATTCATCACTAATGTATTCTAACACTTGAGAATTAGCTTTCCAAAAGCAAGACCACCAACACAAATTCAAATAAATGGATGTTTATGATGTGGAGAACCTTCAAGACTGTATTGGACCCCCTGCACCTAGTTTACGTTAAACTAAAAAATGTTTAACTATATTCAATGACCATTTCCTTATCCCAAATAAATAGCCAGGATTTGGGGGGGGGGGGAGAATCAGATTTCAAGTTTCTTGGGTTCAAGTATTTTCATTCCATGATTCATTTTCATGCTCTGAATTAACCATAGAACATGAAAAGGAAAAACTAGTTTTAATGGTTTATTAGGTACTATGCTAAATACTTAGATGTAAAGTATAATTTAATCCTTTCAACAATCCTACAAAGTAGGTGATACCATCTTTATTTTAGAGTTGAAACAATGGAAACACATGTAGATTAAGTTAAGTAACTCACTCTAATATAACAGAAGTGCTTCAGTATTGATGAAGTGAAAAGCTTATACTATAGATACAAAGCTCATAATATGGATTATACAAAGTTCATTGTATATGTATTTATCTATATATCTGCATATCAACAGATATATAGCCTAAAATGCCAACAGTTTGTTTAGAACTATTTTTATAAGCATTTTTCATACTTATTTATATATGATTTTACCGCTCTTATGTGGTTCCTTGGGGGAAGTAGTTCTTTTTTATTTTCAGTGTTTCCACTGGCATTTAAAAATCTTACAGTCATTGAATGACACTTAAAACCATGAAAATCTTGAAAATTAATGATCTATCATTGTTGAAAAAATTAGAGTCATTTTAAACAATAAAAATGTCTTAAATTAGATGAAGATTAAAAATTTCTTAGGGTATTTCTATGTATTAACACTATGTATTATAGTGTTATGCAATATGGTATAATAGTATAAAATACTTAAAGGCATACTATAATAAAAATTGAGCAGAGCAGTATATATGTTGGTATATACTATTTTTGTATACACCATCTACTGACACATATAGAGAATATCTCTGGAAGACTACCAATAATATCGAAGCTATATTTTGATGATAAAATTATAGGTAAGTTATTTTTTACCCATCCTTATTTTGTAAAGTAAGTATGATACTCTGATTATTAGGGAGAAAAGCTTGAAAAAAAAAAAAAAAAGAGAAGTACCTGTTGTCCTAGTCTACACATTTGAAATTAGAATGGTCTCACCTTAACTCCTGATGAGGTTGTGCCACTCACAGAGTTGAAATCACAAATTATGTAGGCTACGAGGTATGTACTCATTTTTACAGTAGTTTCAAAATGATCTTCCAATAGGCCACCTTCAAGTTCAATGGTATTAACCTAGATACAGGAAGAGAAAGAATCAACATTTTAAAATGGGAATATTTCACAACTATACTTATGATTTAAGACAGGTAAATTAGAGGAAAAGCTAGCACTCTACAGGCTACTTGATGGCTTCTCAGTACAATCTATGGCCTCCACTCCCTTTATTTTGTCCCCAGACTTCCTCAAAAACATGGTTCACAGCTTTGAAGACCCCAGAATGATGTTCAATCTTTTACTTATTGAACAAGTATAAAAACATCTTGGATGCTTCTTTTTTGGATTGCAATAATCTCTAACACTGGCTAAATTCAAGTGCGATGCTTCCAAGGGAAAGTGTGGGAGTATGACCCCCTATCCCTTTGTTATATCCTAGTGATCCCTGCTGCAGAATGAAGCAACCCAGTGCTAAATGCTTCCTATTATATTTAATCCTCTTATTATTTGTGTGTGAGGTAAGTGCTATTTCACAGGTGAGGAAACAGAACTGCAGTGATGTTAACTTAATTCTCTGAAGTCATATGGCCACTTCCATGGCAGCACCGAGAAGCGGATGTGAGTGCCTGACGCCCAAAGGCATGGCTTGTTCTTCACTTGCTGTGTGACTGTTTGAGTCATAGTCTTATTTTATCTTTGCCTCATTGATTCAGCGATGAAAGCAGTCAGGCCATGGAGGTCATTAGTAATTTAAGCTTCTGCCTACCTACTGAGGAAGTGAAAAGCTTTAAACTTACAGGCTGCTCAGCAACATCCATCAAATTCACTGAGTAATCATTCAATTGTGCCTTTATTTACCCTGGAGTGCTGGGCCTGTAGGTGGTCTCCACCATGGAACAATGTCCTAAATACTGAACAGATACATATTTTCATCACATACATAATGATCTAATTTTCTGAAAATATTGTTTTCTTCAAATTGGCAACAACCTTTAGACTAGACCCTTTCCCCCCAACCTCCCCTTTTCAAGGCCTTGGGCTTGTGACATTGTTAACCAAGCTTATTCAATATGTTTTATGTGTTTGGAGAAGATCACAGTTTGCGTTGGTGAGGGAAAATAGCTTGAAGCATGACCATAAACTGGCAAGATTACTTTGGTGACGGGTTTGTGCTATTAAATCCCATAGAATTAAATTAAAATTTAAATTCTACATAATTCAAGTACAAAATTCTACTTTGAAAACTAATACCAAAAGTCTGATAAAGCAGAAGTCACTGACCAAATGCTCTAAGAAAGTTAGGAGTATATAGAGGGCTGTAACTTCTACCCTTATCTAATACATAGATTTGCCAACTGTAAAATCCTTTTTTCAGGAATCTGATTGAATCAGCATTACATGGGTACAAATTTCTAGCAGAGGAGAGGGTGTCTTGTGGTGAGTACTTAGGAGAGAGCATAGTGATTATTGTCCTCTGAGCAAACTCAGCAGTAAAACCACTTGGTCAACTGTGTGGAGGGTGACAGTGGAGGAAGCCACAAACCATGGGACATGACAGTCTACAACACTAAATAGCTGGTGGCAGATATGGCTTAGAGACAAATGGGAATTCCCTCTGATTTCTGCCTCCTAGATAAAGATGTAGCTGATGGACACTGTGTTTTATACAACAATCTGGGGTGATCATGTAGATGATCACTGCCTTAAATGGGAATGTGTGGGGTGTAAGTGTATATCTTCCAGGAGGGTGATGTAAGCTCCCAGTAGAAAATATTTGTGGCATGACAAAGATTGAGCTGTTCTCACAAAGCTGGTAGGACTTTATTTGCATAGCAAGTGTCACCCAAGCAGGTGTGAAGAAGTGAAGAAAAAAAAGATATACCTACAAGCTAGACTGCTCTAACAAGGGATGGGTTGGCTCCTGCGCTACCTCTAAGTGCTATGTTCTGAACCAGACATTGAGAACTGGCTGTGTTGCTTCCACCACCATAACCCATCAAATATGCTACAATTAGTATCCAGGGAGTATGATTACAGATTTCCAGTGCTATCTTCTTGGCTAACACTGGAAGCCTGGAAAGGGCATGCCAATGAGAAACAGAAAAGTTAAGCCAGTATTCTGCTGGGAAAAAATTGGGATCTGAAGAACTGGTCAACAAAGCAAGGCAAATATTCAAGGATTGTATAAAATATTTCTTATACAAGAAATATTTGTGTTCACTTATTTTTCCTAAATATAAAAAGCTACTGTAGGTTTCTGAAAATGGAAATTTTCAATTGTAATACAAAAAATGAAGTGGTAACTTCTATTTGTATCACATTTTAATTAAAAGGCTTGGCTAATTAAACTTTCATATTACCCTTTCAAGATTATCATATGAAAGATTATACTAATAAAAAGATGCAAGGAAAGAAATCAACTTGCCCTTAAATGAACATATGGTTAGAAAAGAAGGCTTGGAGTTAAGTCAGGAGATCATTTTTACCTGAAAATGAGAGGGCTAGTAATAATGCTGTCTGTACAATCATGGAAAAACTGGGATATTTGTCACAGGGGGGGTTGTTCCTTCTTCCTTTGATCTGCTCTGCTGGTATTTCAAAGGAACACTTTCTCCTGCATTGAATATAAATCTGGGAAATTTGTGTCTACTTTATCTGTTCAATCCTTTCTTCCCTTCACAGTAGGCCACTGTGGAGGGCAGAGAGGACAGTGGAGTAGGGCCACTTACTGCCTTGTAAAGACTGTCTTCTGCTGAAGCCCTGTCAGAGAGCTGCCATTTTTGTACTATTTTCCAAGCAGCCCTGGAAATATATTTTACATTGTGCTCAACAGCAGAAGTGACAAGTGCATCATTAGTGAAGAAAACTCAAATAAGATTCAGGGTCTGCTATATCTTTGAGAGTTTCTGCATTTTGAGCTAAAATATGAACCAAATAAAAGTGTTTTAAAGGTCTCTTTCAATTAAATATATACACAATAAATAATTTTAAGAAGCACCTGTGGAACTTAAAAGAAGGAATTTTAAGTTTCATCAGGGAGTACTGAATCAGAATTCCCCAGGATGGGGGACCAGGCAGGGCCCTCAAGGAATTTTCCACTGCAAATGTGGTCCCTGGGCTGGCAGCAGTGGCAGCACCTGGGAGCTTGTTAGGAAGGCAGAATTGTTTGCTCACCCCAAGACCTCCCAAATCAGAATCTGAATTTTAACAAGATCCTGGCTTGATTCATTCTGAGTGTTACAGTTTGAGAACTGTTGCTTTAGGTGATTCTGCATTTCATTGCTGGTGAAGTAACCCTGACTAAAAAGAATACTGTTTCCATAAAAACACAAATAAAATATAAATTACATTCTTGTGTACCAGTGCCCTATGTGAAAATCTAAATGGATGGGGATTATTAATGTTATGTAGATGGATAAGATGAATTCATGGCTTATGTTCTGAAAACAAAAGAAATATTAAAAAGCAATATAACAAAGACCAAAGTTCAACTTAAAGTGATTCCCCAAACTGGCAACAAACACCTTTAGCCATCTGAAATTGGCAATACCTTTGGCATGTTGGACAGTGCAATGTGTCTGCTCTCTCTTCTTATCTTGATTGAAAAGTTGGCTTTGAATGATGGTTCATCAAAGCAAGGGAAAGCCATTCGTGCTTCGGTTGGCTCAAAATCTGTGACTGCAATCACTCTGTGAAAAGATGCAATCCACCCCAATCCAAGGTCAGTATGCAAGCAAAAACAAAAAGAAATCAAAAAGTGAACTTGTATGTTTAGAATATAACCTAGTTAGCCTGTAGATAATATGTTTGATAGTTCACAGTATAATTTTAGTGAGTTTAAACTCTTCTTGAAAATATGAAGGTAAAATTGTATTTCTAAACTGCCCAATAGGAATGAATAATGCAGGGGCCAGGGCACTCACATTTTCTCTTTAGTACTCCTGGCAGATAAAGATAGAGTCTCAGAGAACTTGAACTTGCTGACCTTTTTAGGATGGTTAGCCCATAATTATAAGGTAGTCATGCCCCATCCATTTGACCTCAAAACTGACCAGAAAATTAGTCAATCAGTGCCATTTCAATACCTGAAGGAGGTTTCAGTCAGACACTGAAAAATGGTGCGTGTGAGTGATATCTTAGCTTGTGCCTCCAAGAAGCAGACCCTGGTTGATTTAGAACATAATACCAAGAGAAATGGGTGAGGGAATGATGAAGAGCAGGCAAAAGGAAGAAACCAGTCTGGATCCCAGCTTCAGCTTGTTCTTGGGTAGTTCTGGAAGGAAAACAACACCCTTTAGGTTCCCCTGCTGGAGATCGTGCTTCACTTGTTACTCACTTCTGCACCAGAATCAGCTACTAGTTTTCATGAAGCCCCCAGACACCTCAGCTCTTTCTTCTTCTCTTCAAGACAATTCTAGGCTTTTTAGCACTCAGGTAGATAGATAATATTCAGGTAGATGATACCCTGATGACTTTAATAATGCATGAAAATGTATAGTTACTGATTATTTTCTGGACTTAAGGCTTCAGTTTAGAAGTAAAGCTGGACAGCAGATTTTCAGCTGGAAAAGAAGGGAAGACCAGAAAGGCTCAATGGTCTGAATAAAGGTGAGAAGGGCCAGGAGAAAAGGAATATTAAAATTTTGCTCCATTTACTCTGTTTCTATAACACAGACTGGAGAAATGAGACTAAGTACCTAAATGATTTGCTTGGAGCTTTGTGGGTTTTACTTGAATTTGGTAGCAGGTAGTGCAAATGTAAAGGAACTCTTAAGTGGCTATAATAAATTTTACTACTTTCAAATTTTGGTTACAGTAACTGTACAAAGGAAAAGCCAACAGTCTTAAGATTTACTTTGCTTACTTATACACATAATTTTAGCTCTACACAAAAAAACAGTGATTCCCTGCTTCTCAAAGAAATATTATTAACTGAATTGTGTTTGTTTTAGATTGAAGTAGCATGTACATTACACATGTGTGCGCATTACACACATGTACACAGATATGCATGTATATATATATAGTGTGTGTATATGTGTAAAATGCATGTGTCTGTAGATGTGTATGAAAGAGGTCCATAAGGTTCACTTGACATTGGCCTGTGAGTCATCCTACATGCCAGACTTAGCAGGTGACTGGTTTTGAAGAGAGCTGACTAATCTGAAGAGTGAAAAATGGTCTGCAGCTAATTTGGGAGGCATGCTGGAAAGTCCTCCAGCTCTTATTTCAAAAAAATCTCCACCTCTTATCTCTCATGTCTCCCAAAATGATATTCTTAAGATATATTTCCTTGGGAAGGAGACTTTATCACTTGAACAAATGCAGAAAATCATCACTGGTTACCTGGTGCCTGACTGAGAAGGTGTTGATAAGTTTTCTATTCAACTCTGTGCTGAACCTGAGAACGGGGGCTGCAATGAGGGAAAACATTCCCAAAGGGATGGTAAGAAATGGACCTGGGAAGGCACTGTCCTAAGTAGACTTTTGGGGACTTTGAGGTGTGCACGTGAGCCCTAAAATGGGCACTGAGCACCTAAGGTTGGAAGAGAAGAGGGGCAGGCAGCAGACATTGTTAAAGCTGCCTGCCAATACCCATTCCCCCTCCTCAGTTCCCATGGATCATGACTTTGTTCAAAGAAACTGTTCAGATATAAGAATTGCTGCTTCAGATTCTTTTACAAATTAGTGTGGCCTATCTTTCTGTCTTAGTTGAACTCATTGGGCATGGAAACTTTGTCAAAGGAGTCAGATTCAGCTGGGTCTATCTTTTTACCTTTTCTTTCCTATATTCCCCTTCTTCCTGCCTGGAATGTAAACCTGGTGCTGATAGAGGCAGAAACCATTGTATATTGGGGAGAAAGTCATATGTTAAAGGTGGCTAAGCAAAAAGAGGAAGCCTAGGTCCTGGGTAACACTAATGGACATTGTAGCAGACCCAAGTGGCCATACTTACACACTTCCTGATACATGAAAAAACAGTTCCCTATGTGTGTAAGTCCTTGTATTTTGATTCCTCTAACCAACATTGAAGATGACTGCTTAAAGGTGGGAAAACACTGAAGTTTGACACTTCTCTTACAGAATGGACCCTTTGTGAGAACTCATCTTTAATTCCTCTTTCTCTACTCACATTACCAATATGGAAGCAAACTGTCTTTTTCACACTCCAGAACAATTTCAATCATTCACCCCACAATCACTGTACTAAACCTGGCCCTAGGTACAATAATTGTTTGCCTGAATTACTGAGATGGACTCCTAAGTGGACACATTCTTCTATTTTTTCCTCTCTATAAGGTACCCTCAACAGATGCTAGGTTTTTATACAGCATCAGAGTAAAAACTAAATTCCTTACAAGAGGTTCCAAGTTAGGGAATAATCTAACCCCTTTCAACTCCTTTCCAAAGCCACTTTCCTCAAGCCACACCAGCCTTCTTCCTTTTCCAATCAATTCCACTTTAGAAACTTGGCATTTGCTGCTCGCTTTTCTGGGAAAACTTTGCCAAAGATATCCTCATGATTGTCTCCTTTCAAATAAAATTCAAGCCTCCATTTAATTTCCCCCCACCTCTTCAGACCTCTATTTTAGTGTGTCTTCTTGGAGAAACAAATCAAGGTCCTGGATACACTTACCACCTGGGGAGGATCCAAATAACATGGTGGGAACCACAAGAGACCACACTATGAAATGACCTATTGTGGTGACCCATCACAGTTCCACCTACAAATGTCTCTGGGGGCTGGAGAACCAAACCCCTGGTCCAGAGATGTGTGCAATGTGAATGAAGCTCCCTCCTTTTCCAATGGTCAAGGAAAGACTTATAGATGTGGCTTTGACCCCCTGGCAAAACTGCAAGCCATGAGAGAGGAAACAAACTGAACCAACCACCTGATGAAGTCTGTCCCCACTGGGGAACTTGTTCATTACCCAGCGCCAGGGAGTTGTGTTCACAATGCCAGATGCCATAACTATAAGGATCAGAAGCAACATCATGTGACACTGGAATAAAGGAGACAATCAGTATGATAAGAAGGCACAGAATCCAGTGACCACATGAGTGTGGGGTAAAGGAGAAAGTCTTCTCCACCACAGGAAGTGTCAAAATAAAGGAACTTGGAGAATCACACCACATGCCTGTCTTACAAGAGGTTCCTGAGATGCTTGGTCTGTCTACCTGCACCACAGTTACTTCTAGAGATCTGAGAAGCCTGGTATGCTGCATTCCAGGAGCACAGGTCCTCATCCAGGAAAAAAAATTACTTCAAAAAAGAAAAAGATGAGACCAATGGATCAAGCATGCATCGATCAATAACTTGTAGCAAGAGAGGAGGTGGAGTGACTGGAGTGGGGAAGGGGAGAGGGTGCTGATAAAGGGTGCATTATTGATAGGAAGGTCATATCTAAGGGGAACAATAATTATATAAATATGACTGATGTTGTATGAAAATAAAAGAAAAATTTTAAAATGTGCCATCTTAGCTGAAAGGACTTCCTTCATAGCTAAATTATTTCCAATCCCCAGCTACACTAATTCTCAAGCTCAGCATCTTGTTTTATTTTTTTATAGCAGATATTGCTCACATTATCCATTTAATATATTTTCCATCATATCTCCCACTGTGGCTTCAGTGCTAGACCACTGTCTGCCTCATAGCATACGGTCAATAAATATGAACTGGTCAGAGTATATTTTTCAATTCTCCAAACAAACTTGTTCCTTCTTTGTGAATCAAAGGCTTGCCATTTCAAAGCACATGCTCTCATTTCCTCTCAACCCAGATCTCACTTACATTTCCTTCTGGTCCCAAATCAGTACTTATCTCCATTGAGACTCTTCCCTATTTCAGCTCTTTCTGCACAGACCTCTTTTCCCCAGCACAAAAAAAAAAACTTGTCTTTTCTCAGCCAACCACTGGCTTCTCCTCTTAGCTATATATCTCTTGCTGTTTATACCTCTGCGATCTATCTTCCATCTTTACTGTGACTTCCTTAAGGAATGGTAGAATGACGCCTTCAAGGTTGCCAAGTGTAATGTGTCTTTTATAAGTGAGCCCTAAAGCATGCTCATAGGAGTGATATAAGCCAGAAGAAAAGTATTTAGACTAAACAGCTGAAACAACATCTTACCTTGTTTCACCACCAAGTGTTCTATAGGTGCTTTTATAAAATCCTTCAAAGCCATCAGCTAACTTGGCCTGGAAGTCAATTGCCACGAAGTATCTCAGACCGGTTGTAAGTATGTCTGGGACCAGCAGTGCAATTTGTTGGTGAGCAGGATAACTCAAAACATCTAGTGATTGTCCTGGGTTCTTGTATTTCACATCTTCCTCAGAATGAATGGTAGCCTTTGTGATTTCAAGACCTTTGCTGTGCAAGATGATAAACTGAGTGGCATCTCTGACCAAAACTTCAATTCTCTCAGATGCAACAAAGTCCAGTGAGGTGAGGTTTGGGTGGACAAGAAGCTCATAGTGGAGGGGAATCACCATGTTTGGGAGCCTTAGCTCATGCCAAGGAAATGGCTCCCCATTGGTGGCTACATGGAAAACCCCAGAATTTTTACTGAGCTGATCATTAGACATCACTGAGAACTGAGAACAAATGCATATTTGGGGCAAGATAATTGCTAAGTAGTAAAATCCTACATAAATATTAAATATTAGTTTTCTGTGTGAACTAAGCATTGCAGGAGAATGGAATGCAAAAATCTGTTCTGTAGAAAACCAGTTAACATCCAGGATTAATTTTGTCCACAACACTCTACTAGGGCTCCAGTTAAGTGACTGAGGATATGTTTCAGTAAACAGATTAAATCTGGAAGGAAAAAAAAAACATTTTCAGCATGAAGAAAAAACTTCAATTCATAAACAAATACCTTAAACTAAAAAATATATGTAAGTGAGGAAGACCTGCTTTCTATCACAATCAGGCCAAATATTCACAGAACAAAGGAGAAAATGAGCTATCACCTGATTATAATGAATAAAAATCATTACATCTCAAATAAAAGGACTCTGCCTTAAAATTGCACTTAAAGGATCCCCTCTGTATTGCTGTGCAATGAGCAGAAGACAGAGGCATAAATTCACTGTACATTTGGTGTTTCCAACATCTGGCTATGTCATGTTAAGAGCATATCAGCATGCCTGAGGAAAATTGCACAGGTGTGTCTGGCTTGTTTTAGTAAGTCATAAAGAATTTTTTATATTCTTTGGATGCAAGATATTAATACATAAATAATTTTAATAATTTTTTCTAAATGGTCTTGTTTTTATGACTGCTGATACAAAGGATGCTTGTCAATTTAGGTACTTACTTAGAGTTTACTTTCAATCTATCAAAAGCATTTTTTAAAACTTTTTTTTTAATCTTTGGTTGCTTTTGAAAATGCAAGTGAACCAAATTGAACTCACTGTCTCTGTTAATATAGTTAACACATAGAGGAAATAAACCAGAGAGAAAAAGAGAAATACTGGATGGTCTCACATATATGAGAGATATAGGCAAAACAAACAACAAATGGACAAGAAAAATTTTAAACTGTCAACAGAACTGAGACATAGAGCAAGAGGGGGGGAGGAGGATAAAATGGGAGAGGGATAGGCACAAGAGATTAAGATGGTTCACGGGTGATAAGGTGGTGGGAGAACCTGGGGAAGACAATGATGTGTGTGTATATATATGCAGTCAATTTAAAAAATAAATTAAATTAAAAAAAATAATATAGCTAACACAATTTCTTCTTACTATAAGGGTAAAACTGCAAACATAAAATTAGACCGGACAATATAATTGAATTAGGTGATTCAACTCTGGATCTATTTACCTACTTCCTATTCCCACTTATGCGCAAACTTCTTTTAATCATTAATAAGTTCTTCAGAATTAATCATTAAAACAATTACTTTAGTTTTTCAATATACAATATTAACATAGATCAACAGATACCGTTAAAGTAATAAAAGTCTTTAAGTTTAAAACTGGTAGACTTTACAGGCCAGCTAGTACAAATCCTGAGTTTTCAGAAAGAGTAGCTAAAGGTGAAAGACTTCCCCAAACACACACACAAAGTTTGAATCAGAATCGGGACTGATTCAAAAATAGCTCTGACCCCTGGTCTCCACAGAACTGCACTGAACTTCCATGGCACTGCAGTGAACGAAACACCCAGCGACTGAAGATATGAACATTTTACAAGCATTTGGGAAAGATCTTGAAAACAGAGTGAGTTACTTGAGCAGAAGGAGCCTGAGATCAAGTCCCTAACTGCACACGATGCAGTAATACAGTAAAAAGGGATTCATGCCCTTTATCCACCTTCACCACAAAACCTCCTCGATACTGAAGTTCAGTACCTTCAATTCAGATCACTATTCTCGCTGAGAAATTATGATTTTAAGAAAAATTCAGAAGAAATATTGAATGTTACCTGAAGCCACGCTGTTGCAGATTTGAATGGAGGGAAATTTATCTTTGCTTTCACTTTCTGTTCTGCTCTAACTCAGAAGGTAGCTTACTTCCTGCTTAGAACGAACTAGTTTGTTAATTCTGGTTCATGATCACGAAAGTATAAATGGGGCTTATAACAGAAACTTTAGTTCAGAAAAAAAAGCACGGAAAACTAACAAGTGGCTTCAGAATAAAGACGACATACAGTGTCAAAGAGGGCAGGACCCCAGCTTCTCAGTGGCTGCCTCTCCTGCTGTTACAACTCCCCCGCGGGCTTATTCCCAAGTGTAAAGTCTGCAGAACCTCATTTGTGTTTTTAACGCCAAGCTATTTTAAGATACAATCTTGAGTTTCTTCCTGCGCTGTATCCTTACTGTTTAGAACATTTGACCTCACTGTCTGCCCTCCTGAAATGGCAACACCAGGTTACCCTGAACTCCTTGTTGAACAACTCCTTAGTCAGAGGCAGTTATCCTTAATTTCTTACATCTGGGACATAAACAAAGTGGTCCCACCCTCCTCTCTAACTCTTCTTCCTCTTCCTGCAAAAGTGTGAGCCTTTAGTAAAGAGGAACCTCCACCTGCTGCTCTTCTCTTTATTCCTTCCCTTAGAGAGTTGAGCACAAATGCAGCGATTTTTTCATCTATCTTCATTTATCCCACATTTCTTTCCCTTAATCTCTCCTTTTAGGGTCTGCTGCTGTCATTTTAGCATCTGGATGTGTCACCTTTACCCACTGGTGCTGCCAACTACTCAACCTGTCTTTTCATTGTTCAGACTGATTTTTGTGCTTTAACTTTACTAAAACTTTCCTTCATTATTTATAACGGGAAGTTAGATAGTGGTCTATGTTATCTATATTATGTTATATATATTATCAATCTGCTTCTGTCTCCCTCCAGGTCATTACCAGGTGTTCTCAACAACTCCGTTTTAATATTATGCTACCTAACTAAAAAACAAACAAACAAACAAAAACAACAAAAACAACCCTACAAATATTAAAGTAGCCCAGGCCCTCATCACTCCATACAATGGTCTTCAAAAGAGTCTTCCTGCTTTCTCAGACCACCCCAGGAGTTCACTTGTCTGATGCTAGCTGAACCACCCTTTTCATTGCTTATCATGCCACCCTGCTCTTCAAAACCTCTCCATGGTTTCCCACTCTTCATACAAAGAGGCAGATCCCTCCTAGAGACCATGGCAGCTACTGGCAGCTGGTGAAACACAAGGACAATCTTATCTTCCTTTGGCTCATTTTGTTTAAATCCTAATGTGTTAGAGAGCAGAGTACCCACACAGAAATATGTTTGGGTGACAAAGGATACAAAAACAGTAATTCAAAAGGAAATCTATACTCCTTTGTTTATTGCAGCACTGTTTACGATAGCCAGTTTATGGAAACAACCCAAATGCCCTAAAACAGACGAAGGGATCAAAAGGTTGTAGTATATTTACACAATGAAAAATTATTCAGCAACCAAAAAAGACAAAATCATGCCACTTAAAAAGCAACATGGATAGAGCTGGGAGGAATTATGCTAACTGAAATTAGTCAGAAGGAAAAAGATAAATATTGGATGGTCTCACTTAAATGTGGACTATAGACAAATCAAACAAAAGGACAAGAAATAGTAAAAACTAACATATTCACTATAGAAATGATAGATGTAACAAAAGAGGGAAAAGAAGGAGGAGAGAAATGAAACAGGAGAGAGGAACACAAGGGAAAAATGGGTCACAGGTGATACAGTAGTGGGAGAAATATGGGGAATACAATGTAAAAAATGAAAGAAAGGAAGAAAGAAAGAAAGAAAGAAAGAAAGAAAGAAAGAAAGAAAGAAAGAAAGAAAGAAAGAAAGAAAGAAAGAAAGAAAGAAAGAAAGAAAGAAAGAAAGAAAAGAACCTTGCTTGAATGAAAGACAACAAGTTTGTGGCCTCCTATCATATAGACCCTCTTCTAGTCCAATTGTCAACTGCCTTGTCCTACTGAGCTTTTGATTTTGTGATCTGTGCTTTGGCCTAATATTCAAGCATGAAATGACTACATCCTCATTAATTCTCAAGTTTTCTTTTTTCTCTTTTTAATATTTTATCATTTTGACTTTGATGAATATTCTGATGAAGTAAAGGGGAGCAAAAAGCAATGAGGACCAAAAGACCAAGGTTGAATGATATTTCATGTAGTAAAGAGGGATACTGTGAATGCACATGTAGGACTGGGTGGACTAGAAACAGGTGAGTGGGAGAAAGTGGACAAAAAGGAGGAAGCAGAGACCAATTCTTAGAAATCTAATTCTACAGAAGGAAAGGGAAGGGATGAAGGAGATAAAGGCAACTAGGTGTCTCCCTTGCCACAGTGTTGTGTGTGTTTGTGTTTGTGTGTGTTCGGTGCCTCCCTTGCCACGGTGTGTGTATGTGTGTATTTTCTCAGTACATGAAGTGATGACACAGAATGAGGAAACAGGTCAGTCATGTTCAGCTACAGAATCGTAGAGGAGAAATAGAGTCCAGGTGACAGCTCAGTGAATTATTTAAACTATGTCTCACCAAAAGTGGTTTCTCATGCCTTTTGTTTTCTGCTAGTAAAAGAACAGTCTTTGAAATGTTTGTTGCTTAGGAAATTCAATTCTTTATTTCAAATTGTGTTTCTAAACTCTCTGTTGCCAAGACAGCCTCTCTGTTAATTCTATCTAAACTCTTCTCCTGGAATCCAACCCTGCTACCAGTTTCTATCCAGTAGCTACATCTTTTAGCTTATTATAGTTTTCTTCTTGTCAACTATCAACTCCAGATACTTCACTATGCCTTTATTTATATATTTGCTTCATCTATTTCACCACTAGAACATAAGAACATAGGCTCCTTGCATGCAAGGAAGCTGCCTGCTTTGCTTGCTTTTGTACACCAAGTTAAGAGACCCTCAGTGTCGTAAACTGAGTGACTGAAAGTGTGTTCAGTATAGCAGTTTTTTCTTTTTTTTTGGGGGGGGACTAGGTCTTGCTATTTTTGCCCATAGAACCTCAGGCTCTTGTTGCCTGGGGTACCACAGACTCAAGCAATCCCCAGCCTCAGCTTCCCAGGTAGCTGGGATTACAGGCGTGTGCCACCACATCCAGCTGTTTTTTTGGAACTAGGGCTCGCTACAGGCCCCAGGCGGGACTCGAACTGCGATCCCTAGCCCCGGCCACTTCATAGGCTGAAGCTTACAGCCAAGAGCTACCGTGCCTGGCCAGCAGTTTTTTCTTTTTTGATTCCTTCCACTTGCTCTCTGTTTTAAGGAAATTTGATACTTGCATGTTCTAGATGATTCTAGTATCTCCTCATCATTAATGATTCTGCCACTGTGTATGCAATACATCTTCCAATTGGATACTTGCATGTTCTAGATGATTCTAGTATCTCCTCATCATTAATGTTTCTGCCACTCTATATGCAATACATCTTCCTCACTGCCACTGGTATCAACTTAGGCAGCACAGGCAACCACCATGGAAGGGATACCAGCTTCTTTTCAGTTCCTAACTTTAGGTACCTGTTCTTGTGGACCTAAATTTAAGCTAATATGTCTGTGATCCATTTTGATCCCATTGTTGGGAAGGAAAGGAGTGTTAGATGCAAAGGAAGAAAGGAGACTCAAAGACTGGTAAAGAAACAGATTCTTTATTGGAAAAACCTGGATGGCAGCTGCCAAGCACACAATCAGAAGCTGGAACTGTGGGAGCCCCATGCCATAGCTGCAAGGTTGTGCCCTTTCATCTGGTCCTGGAGTTGGGGTTTGATCAGGTGTGAGACTGGGGGAGTTTGGTCAGAGCTATGATACTTTTCTGATAATGTCTGAGACAATGCCTTAGGAAATGGGGACGCTGACCAAACTTAGTCAGTCTGTGTGGAGGAAGGTAGGGTTTTCTGATAGATAGGAAGGTATTTGGAGAGATAATCCTTTCATATAATCCTCCTTAAATTATTTATTCCTTAGGGCACAGGGCAAAACAGGATTAGGATTTATTCCTTAGGGCACAGGGCAAAACAGGGAAGAGGTAGCTCTTCCCACACCTCTCAGAGTTGTGTAGGATGTAGACCTTCAAAACACAAGTGAAAAAGAATGAATTTTCCAAAGCTGAAATATATTCACTAGTCAAAATATACCTTTTAACTAATGTTTAATGAAAATACTTCTCTAGTATAGTACAAATATGGTTTGTAATATTCTACTCTTTCCAGGTAGTCTCAGCAGATTTAAATTTTAATGATTCAAGGTGTTTTCTTCTTCTTTTTATTATTATTACAAACATGACACTGGATCAAGAGAACTAAAATTTAGTCATCTTCCCAAAATGAAACACTTCCTCATTTCTGAATGAGAGGCATTAATACTTCAATTATTATATAGTAGCATTATTGCAGATCTCAGAGTCAATTTGCTCTAACATGTGAAAAACAGTTTGTAAATGTTGTTTAAAGTTGTTTACAGGCCTCACCATCCTACTGACAACAATGGGTGGTTATGGTATGTTGTCAGAGTGTCACCCCAGGGAAAATGAGTGATAGGTAACCCCATGTTGCCCATGTTAAATTCTTGTGGGCACTATACAAAATTTATTCCAACTCTTACATTAGTCTCAACTATTTCTTTACTTTCTACTGTTGTCTTCAGCTACCTAAATCTTCAACCAACCTCTACCTCAAGATTATTCCTTGTAATATGCTGCAAGCTGAAAAATTAACAAATTAGGTTGAACACTATGTTAGCCCTTAAAAATGATTTCCAAATGCTGCCTGTGTTGCAAGTGATGAGAGTCCAAGAAAAATGAAATGACAGATGACCAGCTGACAAAGGATATTACTGAATCCCCCAAGTCCCTTTTTGCTATCAGAGCTGTTGAATTTCCTCCTCTTAATAGAGTAATGGCTTGGCCTTTATCAATGCTCTGACCATCCTCTGAATATGTAGCCAAGAGCTACAGGTTTAAAAACCACTTCCTCATCTCTGCCTTCCATTTCTTTTCAAAGGTTTTCTGAAAATCCCTTGAAAGCATTTCACAGAATTGTTGTTGTGCCTTTGTTCAGTTCCTGGTAAAATACAGTCTATATAGGATTTTGAATTGTTTAATGAAAAAGAAAAACGTTCAATAATACAAAGACCCAGGACCTAAGTAAAATATAGGGGGTACTGGGCAGGGTGGAAGGAATAGGGAGTTCAGCTAGTAAAGTCATTCTGTAGCTCCTTTAGACTCATTCAGCAGAGAACTGCAAGAGCATAAAGGCTGAAGTGTAAGTCAGTAACTAATGGGAAGATGGCTTTTCAAAAACTGATCTCTAGAGTATGCCTTCCATAGCATTTACTCTAAAAAATAAAAAGATTATGATAAAAATCTTTTTCTATTAAAGTGGAAAAGACTGCTAAACAACTAATAGACAACTGAAATTGTATTGTTGGAGGGTCTCTCCCATTAACACAGCTGATGTTGTGCACTGATAAGTAACACTGTGTAGCTAGGAAATATGAGATATTTTCCTTTTGCTTTAGAATTATAACTTTCAAGAAGGACCTAGTTTTTTTTTTTTTGTTTTGTTTTGTTTTTGTTTGTTTTTTGTTTTTTTTTTGGAGACTAGGTCTTGCTATTTTTTCCCAGGGGACCGCAGGCTCACGTTGCCCGAGGTACTGCAGACTCAAGCAATCCCCAGATGCTGCTTCCCAGATAACTGGGATTACAGGCATGAGCCACCACACCCAGCTATTTTTTGGAACTAGATCTCTGTACATTGCCCCAAGTGGAACTCGAACTGCGATACCTGGTCCCTGCTGTGGCTTCCTAGGCTGTCGCTTACAGGCATAGGCCACCGTGCCTGACTAGGTGGTTTATGGATATTATATTATGGAGGTTTGACTTGCTGACTTGATTGTTTCAGGTCTAGGTGAGAAAAACTTGTGTTGATAGTCTTCATTAGAATTCATAGCTTTCTTTTAGAAGGATAGAGGGGAGGAGGAAGAAAAATAAAGCTTTTGTATTGTGGGATGATTGACAAGGCTCACTCCTGGAAAGGGAGGAAGGAGTTAATAAGAAGGAAAGATATAAAAAGAACTGACGAGAGAAGGAGATAATCAATCAGCCATCTTTCAAGGAGAATGGAGGCTGATTGTAATAGTCAAGGCAGCCTGGGGTCTGTGGTCTTTGACCAGGGCTGGTGATGGATGATGTGTGCTGAGGAAGTCTAAAGAGTTAGGAGATTAGAACTTCGTGTTGGCATTTATCTTATCTAGTTTGATTCGGATGTTTTTGCAGAGACTGTGAGCAAGACCTGAGAAGATGGACCTGCTGTTGGTTCCTTATTTTGGAGTTTTTCTACATTGTAACATTGAGAGAATGCCAAAAGTCTTGGACAACGTGTTTTGAGGAAGTCAGAAAAGACTCCAAAGGAGGAAAAGAAAGATGGCATTTTAGAACATGTGCTTGTGACCAGGGACTGAAAAGACAGTTTTGGACCTGTGGTGGGGGTAACTGGATTTTTCATGTTTATTTTGTAGCACATATAATGGGGTAACTGGGGTTTTTACATGCTTATCTTGCAGTACATGTTTAGGTAATCACTTTCTTACTTGCTTATTTAGTAATAAATACTTTGATCACTTTAAGAGTTTGGTCTGGCTTTAGAACTACATAGCAAGAGCTGGGGGCAGTAACAACCCTTAAAGAGTTAGGTTTAAAGTTGTTTTTTTTTCTTTAATTTGGGAGAGGGCAGGCAGGTAGGAAAGCAACAGGTATCTGAATGACAAAAATAACTAATGTGTGGTAGTTTAAGGGACCATAAGGGCTTTTGCTTGTTTTGTAGAGATAAACAACTAAAGTTTTTTTTTTTTTTTTTCTGATTTAGGAAAAGCTGGCTAAAGGATTTTTAGTAAAAAAAAAACCTGCTGTCCCACCCCCCTCTCATTAACAGAGTTAATATTAATTTTTTTATATAGCCAATTGCAAATTTCTAGTACTTCTGTCATTTTCCAATTAAAAATTGCTTAAATAAATAATTGCACATTTCAAACAATAAAAATGATTTTAAAATAAACCAGAGAGATTCTGGCCTTGTTAATTAATTTGAAAGTAAATTTTTTCTCCTTCCAACTGATAAGCCAACTTATTGAAACAAATTTGTACTGTTTGACTTCCCACCACTTGAAAATTCAGCTAAAAGGTCTATAAGAACTTCACTTCTGTTCAAGACATTTAAGGACTCAGACTTATCCTCTAGCTTGACATGATTAGAAAAAAAAAAGAACAGAAGACAGTTTGCAAGTCAATTGACAGCAGGAATTCTGCAAGAGGAGGAAAGTGATGAGTTCAATGCTAAGGTGATCCCAGTTGGTTGCTTTGAGAGAGATCTGCTGTGCAGGGAGGAGGGTGAGGTCTAGACCTGCCCACCTGTGAGAGTTTGGGAGAACAAGGAAAGAGATCACAGAATTGAGATTACAATTACAGCAAGCAGGAGAGTGGGGTAGAAATTAGGAGAGTAGAGAAAGAGAAAAAAGAAAGGGACAGGAAGATAGAGAAGGGAGGGAAAAGCAAAGAGAAAAAGTAGAAGAGAGGGAGAGAAAGCTCTGGAAGAATTGCTTATCACTGATTAAGCATATACAGGTGTGGAAAATGCCTGAGCCAGACTGAAGCATCTGATGTCCACAAGGAGCACAGGTAGTACCTTCTCCACCAGTGAGACTGATAATCTCCAGATAAATGAGCCAACAGGTAAACTACCCAGAGGAGATTTCTCTCAACAACAGGACTAATTAACCCTAGATAAACACTATCTGGGATCTGTGCCCATATACAACTCAAGAAAATACTATAGTAATAAAAATATCCACTAGCCAATTCAGTAAATGGGTGAGCAGTGATTTTTTTTTTAAATAAGTTGAAGCTTTTATTTATTGCCCCAAGGAAGGACACACACCTTGGGGAAATAGGGGCAGCTCAGAAGGAAAGGACCTAGCATAAGGAGTGTTAGGGGTTTGGAGAGGGCTTACTGATGTAGATGTTCTTGTGGAAGTAATGGTAATTCTGTGACTGGTTATCTTACTAAGGAGGAATTACTAGGCCAAGACTAAACTTTACTTGGTAGAGGACAGTAGTCACTCATTAAGTCAAAATAGGAAGATGCTTGCTTATTTTCGTAACTTCGATCATGTTTTGCCTGTGTTTCGACAATTAAGAAGTTAGTTTGTTTTTGTTGCCATCCATTACCATCCCAGCATGATGGTATCTGATGTTGGTGTTCTGTGAAATTGTTTATACTCACAGAACACCAAGACCTGGAAGGAGGGACAGGCCAGTTCTTGGATTTGAGAGCTGCTTTGATCTTTCTTGTTGCTCTCATTAGGACATAGACTCTGAGAGTGCATGTATTTTAAGACTGTATTTTAAGACTGCAAAAAAGTTCACTCAACCTTTCAGTTTCTGTTTTCAAACTTGTGAATGTCTGGTACAAATACATCCTTGAATGCCCCTTCAATTTCTATCCTTTCTAGAGTCTCAGTAATTTTTACTATCTTTTTAATCTTTAGTGCTTTAAAGATTTTTTTTTTCCTCTGTGTTTATATTTATTCTCAACCCAAAACTCTGAACTAACTTTGGGTTAGTCTGAAAAAACAGTATGCCATTGTAAGTGGAAGCCTTCACCCTGCCCCTGGCTTTTTGGAGACCTTCCAACCCCCCACGCCTCCCACACCCCTAGCTTCAGAAAGGGTCTTCCTAGACCTTTCACCTGAACACCCATAATTTACTAGAACCATTTCAATAGGCTAGACACCTTTAGTTTTCTGACAGCTCTGGAGGTTCAATGTTCAGACAATAGCGTTTTCAAAACAGTCACGCTAGTCATACATTACCTCAGTTCTCCCCCTGAGCTGTACAGAGAAGCATCTGACCATGTTCTCTCAATGAAAATATAGCTATGAGACAAGGCTACCCCCCACCCCAGTCCTTCTTCTAGCCATATTGCTATTCTTATGACCCTCTTCTATAGAAATTCTGGATTCACCTGTTACCTAATAACTCTGCAAACTAAATAAAGTTGGATAGGCTCATGATTATACTTTTCAAAATACATTGAGTAAGCTTGTTCATACCTTTTATCTAAGAGAACTAGAAACTCTCTCTTTCCACTATGTCCCTTATTGATATCTTCCTAAAGTCAACACTTATTATAAAACTAGTTTGAATAGAGCAGGTAATGATGGGTTTATCTTTTTAAATAAATATGTATCAACTAGAGAAGTCATGCATTAGTTGTAAGGCCATTAAAAGCACTTTAACATTGAATACTTTGAATTTTAGTGAAATTAGCAAAATAAGCCAGTCACCTTACCTTCAGGGCAGAATTACTTACAGAAACCCTTGCTAAGGATTTTAAATTCTGCATCAGTGCAGTCTAGTAGCCAAACAACACTCTCTTGAGTGAAAAGGAAAAACAGCAGGAGCTTCATCTAGTGGTAACAAAGTTAACTGCAGAGAATCATTCCTCGTCCGGCTAACCCTTTAAGCAAACATACCCTGTAGTAAATCACCATTCCAAAAAGTAATTAGATAACGTTTATCTAATGCACAGCTCAGACCTAAGATAATCAGTTGTAGAAGTAGGCTTGGATTTCTGATATATGGAGTGGAGGACAAGGGGTCAGAATGCACTGAATTCCATTACTAAATCTAATTTGGGCACTTAAATATGCTTTGGAAGTACTGGAAGTATGGCTGTCATTATATCAGCAGAGACATGAGAAATGGAGGGACTGGGCCTCCCTCCAAACCTGTCTTAGCTGGATGCTTTGAAGTTAAGCACATTTTTTAAATAGAAGATTTTCTACAAAATGTAGATCTTGAATGATTTCCCCCTTTCTATAAGAATATTCAGAGACATCTCCATTGGCAGAAGGGCTTCACTGGCTGAGAAGACACAAGGGTGAAGCAGGTCCATGTCAGTTCAAGGGGAAAGAATCCAGTGTTTTCTCAAGGGCCAGACTATCAGCGTTCTGAGCATATTTGTCTATTATTGACTCAATCACTATAAAATGAGTTCTACAAAAGGGAGTGCACTATAGATAAAAAGCTAAAATAAAATATTTGCCTTAATCCAGGATTTTTCCTATTCTTTTTAGCTCTCAGCTTTATTACCAAATATCTCAGATTACTACTTTGGATTTCATATGTCTCCTAATAAGATTTCTACCAACTACACATAAATTTCTATAAATTGGATCTCTGATGAGAAAATGTTTATAGCTTTACTTAACATAAGTAGGTTAGTTGGAAAAAAATACATAGTTCCTTTGTTTAATCTCTCAATTTTTTCTAATATTCTAAAGAAATTACTGATAAACTTGCATTTTTAAGAGAACCAAATCCAAACTACCAAATACAATATAGTTCCATGCAAAATAGAATTCCTTTTCAGAGTTTTTGATCTTTCGGAGTGTTTATAAATTGTATAAATTGACTGCCCAGTAACATTATGTTTTAAGGTTTTATTTTTTGAAAAATCACTTTAAGCCTTTCTACCTTCCTTAACCTGAGCTATGACTTCTATTTATCATTTGATACAGTATTTGTAGGAAATTGGCATTGCCCTCATGTGCAGAAAAACTGCAAAGTAAATCTGAGAATTTTCTACTATCACTTTTTCTCAACTAAGAAACATGTTATTTTCAATTTACATTTATTTTCCTTGAAGTGCTCAGAATATTGAGCATTATTTTTAGAGAATAAGGAAGCATACATTTGGTAATTTAAGGGAAAACATAAAGAGGAGATATAAGAACATGACACAGAAACCAAGAAAGGAGAGTTTTTCTTTTCTTTTTAAAATTTTATTTATTTATTTATTTATTTATTTATTTATCTGTTTGTTTGTTTGTTTGTTTGTTTATTTATTTATTTATTTATTTATTTATATAGTTGTTGATCCCCTTGGGCATCCCCTTTCCTAACTTGACAACCGCCCCCCCACCCCCATCCCCCACAGTATCTCCAACTCTTCTCTCATTGTTGTTTCTTCAACCATGTTTAACCCATTGGCCTCTTCCTTTTCTGTAGCATTGTCCTTTCCTGGGCAAGGATCTGCATTCTCGGGGCCCAGTAGACCAGGCTGCTTATATTTCCATTCTTAATTTTGTGACATACATTCAGTCCAACTTCTTTGGAGGCTATCAATGCTACATCCTTCTTGTTTGTTGTCTTCTCCATTTTGGTTTTAGCTCCATTTTGCTGCTTTTTTGCCATATATTAATGGACTGTAGCTTAGGGAGTCTGTCTCCCAGGCCTTGTCAGTAGGTAAGTTCCTCACTGGAGACAGACATTAGTGAATGGTCCTGCTTGTCTCATCTCTCGGTTTGTGGTTTGCAGCTCAGCCTTGGGGCCACTGCCACATTTCTGTGGCTTTGTTCTCTCTGCAGGCTTCTCTGAGCCCTGATTTTGGCTCCCAGTCCCTAAATACAGTATAGGTGTAGCTCTTTGATAAGACCTCCATATAGTTGGTCACACAGTCCTTTATCCCTTTGTTTCCTCCATGCTCTTCATGGGTCCTGCCCAGGAGATGGGTGTGTTGGAGCTTTTTGTTGTTGTTGTTCTGTGGCCTTCTCTATGTCTAAAACTGGTTCATTAGTGTTTTTCTTGTTACTGGTGAGGACTGGCTGGAGTGGAGGTAAACCAGAGTGGGTTGTGCCACCCACCATCCCCAATCCTTTTCTGCATGCCTGTGCCCCAGCAGGACTTGGGGCCTGTGTGTGTGTGGGAAACGCCCCACCTCATTTGGCTGGCTCCCCCTGCTCTTGTCCCGACCCAGGTCATGCTTAACTAGGTGAAAATCCCTCCCCCAGGGCCCTCGTAATGTTGAGTGCAACCAGAGAAGCATGCAGCTGGGATCCCAGGCCCACCAGAGATCTGCACACATGCATCCCTGAAAGGAAAGTTTCATAAGAGGATGATCAAGAACAGAAATGAAAAATGAATGATGCGGTGATTGAGGAAAAACCCGTTGGATTAGATGATTCTGATTAACTTTTAAGGGATGTCTTATTTCAGAAGGCTGAAATGATGTTTCAGAGACCTGAGAAAGTATGTTGGTTGATGAAGGCAAAGGTGTTAATGGAAGGTGTAGACCTCTGTTTCCAGAAGCTAGCAGTTCAATGAAAAAGATAGCACATGATTGTTGAGGGAGGTGAGTAGTGTCAGAACCTGAGTAAAAGCTTTTATTGTAGAAAAAACTGGAACCTATTTGAACAAGTAAGATGTGAAGAAATGACAGTTGAGATTTTGAAGGTGGCACAATGAAATTGGATGGAAGTTTAGCTTTGGTGATAAGTCCAAATACAAAATATGCCTTTTGAGTGTTTTCCTCCAAGCATTGGAAAGAAATTAGAGGATGCAGAGCAAGTGTGTGACACACCCCAATTCATATTTTGAGAATGCTCTGCTGTGTGAGGGGGAGGAGTTGTTGAACTGGAACCAGCTGGACCAGTTGTATACACATAGAGGATTAATATTGGAGTTGGAAGTGTGGTCAATGGGTTTTCAGTGCACTCCAGAGTGACAAGTCGACTGGGGGAATCTTAACTTGAACTCCAAAGCCCAAGAATCATGTTTCACATTTCTTCAATTTCACAGTACTGTGTATACATGATTTGTGTAAGTGCTGATGTAGAGTGAGCTTTGGCATCAGAAGGCTTTGGGAACAATCCTTGCTTGTGGCCATTACCAACTCTGTGATTGAAATTATCTCTCTGACACTCAAGTTTTTACTCTGGACACTGCAAACAAAAGCTACTTACCTCTATTTTTAAGTGTTAATTAAATATAATCAATATATAGTATTCATACAAGGACACTTTTATTTCTTTTCTACATTCTTTCATTACCTCAGCTATTGTTTGATTAACTTTTTTTTTCAGTTTCTCTTTTTAAAAAACATAAATTTATTGACTTTGAAAGGAAGTAAAAAAGATAAAAGGTAGGGAGTTCCATGACTCCAAAAAGAGTAACAGGCAAAGAAAACTCTAGAAGTGTGAGATTAGCACATCGATAAATAGGTTTTTGTCTGGTGTGACAGGTCCTAAGAGATAAAGACATGAGCAAAAGACAGTTGTGGAACACCATCTGATAGTACAAGGAAAATAAGCTGGGGTTGTGGGTAGGTTGGTGGTCAGACAAAGTGAGCTGGCAATGGAAACCTGAAAAAATTGGTGCAGAAACTCTGCCACTGATAAAGGTGACTGGGTGAGGAATGTGGAGGACAAGACTGACTGGGAAATACACCCAGTCAAAAGAATTGGAGAAGAGCCTGAAGAGATGGTGGAGGGAATAGGAAATTGGGGGGCCAATATTAATGCAAAATGGGGGTTTTAGAAGAGAGAGACTTAAAGAGATGGTGTAGGTGATTAAAAAATAAAACAATATAATATGGGAATTGGAAAGAATTTAAAGGTGATATTTAAATCATTTAAAAAAATAAAAAGATAGTGTAGGTGGGTCTTGAAAGATGAAATATTTATGTGGAAAATTTAAATGAATCTTAACGTTTCAAGAAACATAGAGCTTATACAATTAAGTTGGCAATTTTGCTATTTTTAGTTATATCATGTTTGGTCTACATACAGGTAAGGTAGGATTTGTAGTTCTGAAGGGGCTAGAGCAGCTTGGGATGGGAGTAACAAACAGCAAAATGGCAGGGAGATAAAAAGACTCAAAATGAGAATTTTTCCTGGAACTAGACCTAAAAAATGACTCAATAGGGTCTTGTGAGGGGAGAATCTCTTGATTGCTTCATATCCTTATTAGAATGAAGCAGAGCATAAAGAAAAATATAGAATCAATCCATGAAAAGACCAACTTAAAGTAAAATAAAGTCTTAGAACTAAAAAGTCAATCATTCACCAGATAATGAATATTCTTTGTTTATAACCACTCATAATTCAGAGAATGTGTATTAAAAGTTCCAAATCACTTGTTTGTCACACACCAAAATACTTGTTAATAGTTGCTAATAATTTTGATTAACTATGGCTGGTTTAGAATGATTGCCAGGCCACTTTTGCAATGGCCTCAATTTCCCTAATAAGAAAGCAAGTTTGTTTACATGTGACAAGCATATGTATTTGAAAGGTTGACTTCATTGAGACATAACATGTAACAATATTTTGACTATTGCAGGAATTAATAGTAGTGATCATCTTTTATAAAGACGGCTTTGGCGGGGCACGGTGGCTTGTGCCTGTAAGCTTCAGCCTATGAAGTGGCTGGGGCTAGGGATTGTGGCTGGAGTCCTTCCTGGGGCCCATAGCGAGACTTAATTCCAAAAAAATAGCTGGGCGTGGTGGCGTGTGCCTGTAATCGCAGCTACCTGGGAAGCTGAGGCTGGGGATTGCTTGAGTCTGTGGTACCCTGGGCAACAAGAGCCTGTAGTTCCACAGGCAAAAATAGCGAGACCTAGTCTCAAAATATACATATATATATAAAGACTGGCTTAGTTCCCTGCTTATGAAAATAATATCCTGGTTCAAGTCCAAATTAAATATACATTGATTCACAAGTTATACAAGTTATTTTCAAACAAGAAAGGTATTATTGCATGATTGCATGATTTAAATTGTGTAGGTTGCTGGAAATTATTGCTGGAAAAATCCTATAGAATCCCTAAGGGTGAGGCATCACCTCACCTTGGCTGTCTGAGTGTAGTGCTATATGCATGTGCTCTGGAGTTCAATGTCTGGATTAAATGCTGAGTCATGAGTTTGTCAATTAATTGTTTTAATTTCATTGCATCCATTTCTTCATTTGTAAAATGGGGATAAAGTACCTACTTTAAAGGGGTGTAGCTGAATTCAAATGGCATGGTGATGATGGGTCTGCCATATACCAAGTGCTCAGTGTATTTACAGATGGTGGCCAATAGTAGCAGCAGCAGCACAAGAAAAAACATTGCCAACCCTGATTAAGACTCTCAGAAAAACCTTCAAAGTATCCTTGAATTTATTAATGAACCTTGAAGCTATCTTCATGAAGGCTTTAAAAGAGAATTAGCAAATAGCAGTAGAATGTCACTTAAGATCTTTACCTAATCAGCATTCAGATCCACTGGGATTCATATTGCTGTGGAGAAAACTCTCCCTGAGAAAGTACGATGTTTTGTCTGCAGTCAGTTGCAGAGGACCTTACTGACATAGCAGTATATTCACCATCACTATGACATCAAGGTGTTTGCAGGAAAGCTCACACTAATTCCTGCTTTTTCTGGATGCTGAATCAGGACATAAACCAGCAGGTCCTGGTTTTATTCCTTCTCACCCTTTTTTTGGCTACAAAATGAACATGCATTTTTCATGAGAATTAAAGAATTTTTGGAAAAAATAATTAAAAGTACCATGAAAATAGATTTACAGACTCCTGGGAAGACCAGATTCATAATTCAGCCAACTCACATCAGAATTGTACCCTGACAACAGTTGTTTTCTTCAATAAATAGTTAGATGCCTCTTCGTATACTTTTTGTAAAAGAAGTCTGTAGGGAGACCATTTTACCTGTGTTGTTTACCTCAAATCAGTGCTCTACATCAGTGTATTAAATTGGCAGAGTTATTTAGCTTTAAGGGACCCTGAGAATTGTAGTTTCACTTCTCTAAGTCAATGGGACTGAAAATATGGAACAATACTTTGAAGATGAGAGCTTTCAATTAACACGTGTGTATCTACTCTTCTACCATGTCCTTTAATTCCAATTCCCTGAACTCTAACCAACTCCTCCTCATGGAAGTCTTTCATAAACTGACTTTTGTTGAAAGAAAACTTCCTTGACCCCCTTGACTACAGAAAGCAATACCATAGTTTGGGGGCCTTGTCTGTTTTGCTCAGTGTAATATACTTAGTATCTAATAGTATGCTTGGCGCTCAGTAGTTGCTCAACAAATTTGTTGATTTAATCTAAAGCTATTTTTTCTCTTCTGAAAATATAGTCTACAACCACCACAATCAACTCAGGCACATCTTATAGCTAAGACTTGTGAAATGCGGTCATATGTAGATAATGTGCTGGGTTATGGGGCTATACTATTTTAATAGAGTGCTAAGTCACACACTTAGCATAACTTTATGGGTCAAATAACTAAACTATATGCAAGTTGATTGCTCAGGTTAGGTAATATGCTGGCCAAACTTTTATGCCATTTGGACTGTATTTCAAGTTTCATTTGTGAAAAATCCTGTGACAATAAGAACATTTTGGTTTTATTGATTTTATGAAGCTGAGATAGTAGGTCAGAGTCACAGAAACCAGGCAAAACTGATGTTACAAGTATATAACAATACCAGTTATATTTATCAGGTTTGTGCTACAGTTGAAAAACTTTCAAATTATGGTGCTATCGATCCTCAGAACAGTTCTGTACGAAAACATCTGTACAAGATATATCTTGTGGTACAAATAAGGAAACTGAAGTTCAAGGAGGTTAAACGTTTTATGAGAGTCTCAACAATGACAATTGGGAAATCAAGAGAGGAATGTGGTCTCTCAGCTCGATTAGGGCCTTCTCCATGTGGCCATGCAGCCAGAGTGACACTAAGGTGCTAATTATTCCTGTTCTTCAAAAGAGTATACAGGATACCCTGTACCCACAGAGAGAAAGTCCCTCTTAGTTTAAGCAATCTAGTATCACAGCACGATCTGGGAGCCAGGGCAGCTTGACAGCCCGTGGAACTGTCCCTTGATGCAACATGCACTTGCAGACTGTGTGCCTATTGGGAAGATGAAGCTGGAGCATGGCCTACTGGGTACTTGTGTGCTGTGTCTCTGAGGGACATTTTTTCCCCCTCGAGGGACATTTTGACCATTTGGAAGAAATTTCAAAGGTCAGCCCTTAAGGGATATGAAAAATGTCCTGTGTAGCCCAGAGAGACAATTCAGCAAAAATCTGGTACCTAATAAGCCAGGCCTTGTTCTAGTCACTGAAGCATAAGCATGGAGAGAGAGAGAAAGACAGAGACAGAGAGACAGAGAGAGAGAGAGACAGAGAGAACAGAGTCAGAGAGACAAACAGGAAGAGAAAGACAAAGTGACAGAAAGATACAGACAGATGGACAGACTCACACACACACACACACACACACACACACACACACACACACAGAGTTGGGACAATGAGGTGGCCTAATATCAATTCAGCTTTTTCAGAACAAGGCTGCAGAGCAGGCTTCCGAGAACACTAGTCTTTTGTGGCTGATGTTGTTTGATTATGTCTGTAAATCAAGGATACAGGCAAGTTTAAGATGAAGAATATTTTGCACATTGTTATTTTTTTGTCTTCATATTATGATTAACCTAAGTTATGGGTTCTCTTATTTTGGCTTTATCCTCTGGACATGATTTTTGGTGTGTTTTTTTTTTCCCCCTCTGGCTCCACTTTCATTCTTCCAGACTCATCACACTGGTTCCTAGGGATCTGCTATGAAGCCTCAATATAATATATATAAATATATATATATATATATAGGTACTGGTACAAAAACGGAGAATCAGATCAATGGAACAGAATTGAGTGCCCGGAAATAAAACCACAGTGCCCGGAAAAAAAGCACACACTGTTCTCCTTTTTTCTTGTCAGGAGTCTTTTTGATACTCGTGGTCTTTTGTTATTCCAAATGAATTTCAGTACTTTTTGTTCTATATCTTTAAAAAAATGTCATTGGGATTTTTATCAGAATATTATATTATATTATATATATTATTATATAACATATAATATATATTATATATTGATATATATTATATTGATATATTATAATATATATTATATTAATGAGGAAACAGCACGGAATATATATATATATTATATATATATAAATGAGAAAACAGCACAGTATATATATATATGTTTCCTCATTTTCAAAAATGGACATTATGATGCTATAACTATCTCACAAGGCTGCTTTAGATGCATTACATATTTTTAGCACCTTTAAAATGTATATATAAATTTCACATCTTTGTAATCCCAGGGATTCACCCCCCCACCCTTCCCACCATCCCCCTCTTTCCCCCTTGCCCCAAGATGTGTGCTTCAGTTTGGTGCTTAGTTTGTTTTGACTTTTCCTCATGGCATTTGTTTATTTTTTTTCCTATATTAGTGAAACCATTTGGTTTCTGTCTTTTTCTTTTTGACTTGTTTCTGCTAATATGATTTCTTCTAGGTACATCCCTGTTACCATAAAATCATCAAATTTGTCATTTTTAATTGATGAGTAATATTCCATTGTGTATATATACCACATCTTTTTCATCTAGTCATCTGTTTGGGGACATTTATGATGCTTCCAAGTCCTTGCAATTATAAATAATGATGCAGTAAACATCCAAGCACAGGTGTCCCTTTGTACCCATAATGAGGTCTCTTTTGGGAAGATTCCCAATAGAGCAATTGCTGGGACAAATGGTAGTTCCATTTTCATTAATTTGAGGGTCCTGCACACAGCTTTCCATAGTGGCTGGACCAGTTTACATTCCCACCAGCAGTGTAAGAGTGTTTATTTCTCTCCACATTCACACCAGCTCTTGTTGCCTGTTCTTTGGATGTGGGCCATTCTTACTGGTGCAAGGTGGTATCTCATTGTGGTTTTGATTTTCATTTCCCCTTATTGCTAGTAATGTTGAGCAATTTTTCATGTGCTTGTTGGCCATTTGTATTTCCTCTTTGGAGAAGTGTCTTTTTAGTTCTCCCCATTTTGTAATTGGGCTTCTTGTTTTGCTTTTGTTTAGTTGTGTGAGTTCCTTGTGGATCTTCATTATTAAATCCTTATCACTCTTGTGGAGGGCAAAAATCTTTTTCCATTTGGTTGGGCTTCTTTTTGTTTTTTCTGTTGTCTCTTTTGCTGTACAGAAGCTTTTTAGTTTGATGTAGTTGCATCTGTTTATGTTTTCCTTCATTTTTTTGACATCTGTAGATGTGTCCAGAAATTGTAACTCATGGAAGGTTTTGCCCAAGTTTTCCTCTATGTATGTTATGGTTTCAGGGCTGACATATAAGTCTTTTATCCATTTTGAATTGATTTTTTGTACATAGTGTGAGGGAATTGTCTTGGTCCATTTTTTTCATGTCTTAGTCCAAATTTCCCAGCACCATTTATTGAAGAGGCTATCTTTGTTCCAATGTAAGTTTTTCATTCCTTTGCCAAAGATTAGTTGACTATATATGTGTGGTTTTATTTCCGGGCACTCAATTCTGTTCCATTGATCTGATTCTCTGTTTTTGTACCAGTACCAAGCTATTTTAATTATTATGACTTTGTAGTATAGTTTGAAGTTTGGAATTTTAATACCTCTGTTCTCCTTTTTTCTTGTCAGGAGGCTTTTTGATATTCATGGTCTTTTGTTATTTCAAATGAATTTCAGTAATTTTTGTTCTATATCTTTAAAAATGTCAGTGGGATTTTTATCAGAATTGCACTGAATCTGTAGATTGCTTTTGGTTGGATGGCCATTTTGATGATATTAATTCTTCCAATCCATGAACAGGAAATGTCTTTCCATTTCCTTATGTTTTCTTCTATAACTTTTAGCAGTATTTTAAAGTTTTCTTTGTATAGTTCTTTCATGTGTTTTGTTAGGTTTATTCCCAGGTCTTTAGTTTTCTTTTGGTGCCATGGAAAATGGTATGGTTTTTCTGATTTCTTCTTCTTCTATTTGACTTTTGTGTATAAGAAAGCTACTGACTTCTGTGTGTTGATTTTGTATCCAGTTGCGTTACTGAACTGGTTTATTATTTCAAGCAATTTTTCTGTGGATTTTTAGGGTTATCCATATAGAGAATCATGTCATCAGCTTATAATGATAGCTTCTGTTCCCCTTTTCCTATTTTTATCTCTTTTATGTCTTTCTCTTGCCTTATTGCCCTAGCTAGAACTTCCAGTACAATGTTATAAAGTAGTAGGGAGAGTGGGCATCCTTGCCTGATTCTAGATCTTATTTGGAATGATTTCAGTTTCTCCCCATTTAGGCTGATATTTGCCATAGGTTTGTCATAGATGGTTTTTATTATGTTGAGGTAAGTTCCTTTAATCCTCAATTTTTCAAGGGCTTTTATCCTGAATGGATGCTGAACTTTGTCAAATGCTTTCTCTGCATCTATTGATATGATTGTGTGGTATTTGTTTTTCTCTTTGTTGATGTGGTCTATTATGTTAGTTGATTTCAGATGTCAAACCATCCTTGTGCCCCTGGGATAAATCCCACTTGGTCATGGTGACTAATGCTTTTTATTCATCATTGGATTTGATTTGCCAGGATTATGATTAAATTTTTTCATCCATGTTTATTAGGGAAATTGGTCTATAGTTTTCTTTCTTGGTGCTGTCCTTATTTGGTTTGGGTATGAGTGTGATGCTTGCTGCATAGAATGTATTTGGCAGTTTTCCTTCTTTCTCAATTTTTTTGAAAAGCTTTAGTAGTGCAGGTGTTATTCCATCTTAAATGTCTGGTGGAATTCATTTGTAAAGCCATCAGGTCCTGGGCTCTTGTTTTTAGGCAGAGTTTTGATGACTGCTTCAATTTTCCTGCTTGTGATTGCTTTATTTCATTCTCCATATCTTCTTTGTTCAATTTTGATAGTTGTATCTTTCTAAGAATCTGTCTATCTCATCCAGGTAGTTGTATTTATTTCCATATAGTTGTTCATAGTAATCTCTTATTATCCTTTGAATTTCTTTTGTATCTGTTATAATTTCTCCTCTTTCATTTGTGATTTTGTTTATTGAGTTTTCTCTCTTCTTTCTTTTGTGAGCTTTGCAAGGGGCTTATCAATTTTATTTATTTTTTCAAAGAACCAGATTTTGGTTTTGTTGGTGTTCTGGATAGTCTTTTTAGTTTCTAAGTTATTTATTTCTTCTTTTATTTTTTTAAATTTCTTGTCTTCTGTGTTTTGGATTTTTTGTTGCTCTTTTGCTAATTTTTGAGTTGGTAGAATAGGTTTTGTTTTGGTTAGTTTCTTGGTTTTTGATGTAGACCTCTATTGCTATGAACCTTCCCCTTAGATATGCTTTTGTAGCATCCCAGACATTTTGGAATATTGTGTCTTCTTTGTTTTGAAGTAAGTTTAATTTCTTCAATTACCCATTCTTCATTTAGTAGCATCTTGTTCAGTCTCCAAGTGTTTGCTGTTCTTCTTACTTTCTTTTCAGTGTTGATTTCTAATTTGATACCTTTATGGTCTGAGAAAAAAGTTGGTGTTATTTTAATCTTTGTGAATATATTCATGTTTGCCTTGTGGCCTAGTGTATGGTCAATTTTAGAGAATGATCCATGTGCATTTGAGAAGAATGTGTATTCTTTTCCTTGTGGGTGTAGTGTCCTGTAGATAGTTATTAGGACCAATTGGTCTAGGTCTTCTTTTAGGGCTTTGTGCCTTGTGTAGCTTATTTTTTTTTTTTGTCCTTTGTTGAGAGTGGGGTGTTGAAGTCTCCACCTACATGTGTGTTTTATCAATGTTTGTTTTCAGTTCTCTTAATAGCTGTCTTATGAATCTTGGTGCACCCTCATTTGGTGAATATGTTGATAATTGTTATGTCTTTTTGATGGGTTGACCCTTGAGTCATTAGGTAGTGATCTTCTTTATCCCTTGTCACTTTTTATTTTGAAATCTGCTTTTTCTGCTATAAGGATGGCTATTCCTGCTCTTTTGGGGGGGGACCATTTGCTTGTAGAATTGTTTTCCATCCTATTACCTTCTATCTTTGCTTGTCTGTTGGATTCAGATGTGTTTCTTGGAGGCAGCAGAATGTTGGGTTCTGTCTTTTAATCCAGTCTGTAACTCTGTGTCTTTGGATTGATGAGTTTAGTCCATTGACATTTAGAGTAATTATTGATGTTTGAGGTTCTAACAATGGATTCCTGGTGGTCATTTGGGGTTCTGTTTTAGTTTCTTCTTTCTTTTCTTTTTATTATTTGTTCTTTTTATTCTTCTGTGGGTTTTGGTCTTAGTGCTTCTTGCAGGAATTCTTGGAGTGGGGGGGTTGGTTGTAGCAAATTTCTGGAGGCTTTGTTTGTCTGAGAAGGTTCTATTTTTTCCTTCATAAAGGAAGGACAGTTTTGCTGGGTAGAGTGTTCTTGGTTGGCACTATTTTTCTTGGAGTATTTTGAAGATGTGGCCCCATTCTCTCCTTGCTTGAAGTGTCTCTTCTGAGAAGTCTGAGGTCAGTCTAGTGGGTTTTCCTTTGTAGATTATCTATTTCTCTCTCTTGTTATTCTCATATATTTTTCTTTATCTTTGGCTCTCGAAAGTTACTATGCTGTGTCTTGCTGTGTTTCTTCTTTCATTAAAGTAGTTTGATGTCCTTTTTGCTTCCTGTGTGTCTATTTTAATTTCTTTCTTCAGAATTGGGAAATTCTCCTCCATTATTTCATTGAAAAGCCTTTCATATCCTGTGTCTTTCTCTTCTTCTGGGATTCCAATTACTCGTATATTTTCTTTAGGGTATCTGACAGATCTCTGATTTTTTCTTCTGTATTTTTACTTTTTTTTTCTCTTTATCCTCTCTACTTCTTTATCCTCTATTGTGTTTATTTATTCTTCTATTTCTTCTAATCTGCTTTTCTGGCTTTTCCCTGCTTTTTTGAGCTCTTCTATTGCTCCTCTTATATTCTGTATATCCTGTAGCTTCTTATTTATGGTTTCAATTTTATTTTTCTGTTTGTCAATGATATTACCCATTTTGCTGCATTCTTTTCTATATTTTTCTGCTACTTCTTTAGTTCATTGAAAGCCTCTAACCTCTTGCTTTCCCCTTTTGTCCTCTCTTCCTTGGCCTCTTTGAGTGCTTTTAGCACGTTGATTCTGAATTCTTTGTCTGACATATAAAGCATTTCTTCCATGTCACCCATGTTGGTTTCTGCAGATTGTTTATCCTTTGGTGGTGAGTTATTTTTCTTAGGGCTTGCTTGAGTATTTGTATTCTTTATCCTTCCTGTGTTTTCCTTTTGGACTTGCTCTATGTATTGAGTGACTTCTGCTCTTATATTAGATGGCATGTTGAAGCCTGTCTAGTTGTGGTTAATTCTGCTTTTGTGCTTTTGCTGCAGTGGTGATTATATCTTGTGTCCTTTGGTTATTTTGGGGGACAAGTTCCTTTTCAGACGTGGATGTTCTGAGTAGATATCATTTCTATTGTATTGTCTGTCTTCTTTTTTCATTGTTTCTCCTCTTTTAGATTAATGAGTTTTAACTCTTAAATTCTTTTAGTGCCTCCAAGCATCTAGGGCTTGTTGTATAAACCTTTTTGACTGGGGGTTCTCTAGGCTGCTTCTTGGCTCTTCATGCCAAGTTGTATTTACCTGGGGCAGTAAAATTCAGTCCAAACCTCAGTCTGAAGCTTAGAGACCCATTTAGTTGCAAAGTGCATAGCCCCACCCTATCTCCCAGGTGTGATGCTTTGGCAACTGGAAGTTGTCCAGTGCTGGCTGGAGTCCTCACCTGAACCCCACAAGACTGCTGGTGTGCGAGCTCTTTGCTGCTAATTTTTATATCCCTGAGCCAGTAAATCTCAGTCCATGCCTCAGGCTGAATATCCAACGGCCATTCTTTAGCACCATTTTTTTTTTAGTTTACTACATTTCTATATATCAGGCATTGTGCTACATGTCAGATAAAATTATCACAAGATAAAATTTCTTTTTTAAATTTAATTGTATTTTTGAAGATATCTTAATTTTTTTCTCATTTTCATACAGTATTGGTCAGATACAAGAAAAAATTTCTTTTTTCAAAGTACTCATTTCTCAGGCAGTGTCCAACAAAGTTAACAAGTTTTAGTGTCATCAGCATGTGCCAAGAGCAAAACATAATGCTTTGTGTATATAGAGGAGGCTAAACCAAGCCAGTTTTGGGAATCTGGGCATCTTTCACTAAGGAGATGACATGATATTGACTCTTCAAAGGTGAGAAAGAGTTAGCCTGGCAAAGAGAAGAGATCATATTTATTTATTTATTTATTTATTTATTTATTTATTTATTTATTTATTTATTTATTTATTTATTTTAGTTTCTATTTATTTCATTGATGTGTATATTTTCTTTTAGTTTTTTAATTAATTAAATAATTTATCTATTATAAATTTCACATCTTTGTAATCCCTGGGGTTCACCCCCCCCTCCCCGCCCATTCCCACTCTGTCTACCCCCCACCAAGTTGTGTCCTTCTTTTTGGTTGTTAGCTTGCTTTGACTTTTCTTCATGGGTTTTTGTTTATTTTTCCCATGTCCCATATAATAGTGAAATCATTTGGTGCATCTCTCTTTTTCTTTTTGACTTGTTTCTGCTAATATGATTTCTTCTAAATACATACATGTTATCATAAAATCAATCATCCAATTTGTCATTTTAATCGATGAGTAATGTTCTAAAAGTAAAGAAAGGTTATATTTGAGGGAACAGGGAGTAGTGGAGTGGTGTGACTGTGTTGGGACTTGAACTAGAAAGATGTGTGTTATTTATGTTTTGAGGGAAAGAACCCCAGGAGGGCACCAGAATGCAGGAGGACCAGATGGAAATCAGGGTATTGGAAGAGAGGGGATGTAAAAGAAATGGGTGACCTTTGCCCACATGATTGAAAAAGAGGTAGCAAATGGAAAACACAAAGAGCAAAATGGATAAAGTGGAGGAATTTGCATTAGAAAGCTAGTAATGCCCATTTGATATGCTTTCATGGGGGAGGGGAGAGGATACCAGTAAAGACAGTACCCCAGGAGAACTGTGCCAGAGGTGGGAGAAGGGAACTAGACCAAGAGTAATTGGAGAAGTCAGCTACCTATCTAGGATCAAAGGTAATTAATGGAATGAGGACAGCAAAGCAGAAATTGCCAGAAGTAGCAGCAAAGTTGATAAGAGTCGTTGCTGTAAGAAGCAGCAAACTAACCATTTCAGTGCCTCTGAGAGCAGGCTGGGTACCAGGGTATGGAACAGAGTTTGAACTTGCTGTGACTATGGTAGAGGCTGGCATCAAATTGCTCAAAGAGACTAAAAATTACTCATACCCCAATAGTCAGGTAATGTGTTCCTTTCTAAACTAAGTCATCAAATATTTGTTCAAAATATATTTGTAGAGAAGATTAACGGCTACCTGTGCAAATAACCTTTCCTTGGTGGTCCAGCAATTTCACGGTGGCCTTGCAGTTGTTACTCAGAGTGCACTCAGTCAGATCCCCTTCCTTAGTTGATGGTAAGTTGAACAAGATTTAAGGTTTCACCCAATTTTTCACTTTGAGTATGTTAAAGCTGTCCCTCTTAACTCTATACATCAGTAGTTTCCTTGACAAAAGTTGCAGAGATTGAATTTTTCCCATTGTGTGACATTTCCAGTGGAGGGAATTCATACATGTGTGCATAGATGCACTTATTTGTATGAAGTACCAAAGAACTGAAAAATCCCTTCTCCCCATTTTTCTATTGCTTTTCACCTACAAGAGTGGTTTCTTGGGCCTCAAATTCACTTGACTGTGAATGCAGATCTAAGTGTGGCTTTAGCTGCTGAGTAAGTGAAAAGAGGTGGGCATGATCCAAGGGTGGCCAGAGCTCTTCCACAATCATCTCTGGGGGTTCGCCAAGGGTTAGAAATGTCATTCTTTTTTTTTTTTTTTTTTTTTTTTGGAGTAAAGTGCTTAGTTTCTACTAGTCATTGGGAAAGAATGCTAGCCTTTACCCTAAATTCAGAGTGGATAAAGCGGATAAAGCTCCATACAATTCACTTGAGAAGCCCAATAAAGACACTTCAGTGGTCTCACCTGTGCACAACCAGCTGATTTTCCCTCCAAAGTCTTCTTGATACACAAATGATTCAAGAGTGAGAGATACAGTGTAACCTGTAAAGTCAATTTGATAGAATTCCTTTGTTCATTCCGGAAACTCAGTTTCACTGAGTTTTGCAGCACCATTCCAAGGTTTAGAACATTCCTCATTACTGACTGAAAATAATTTTCCACATATAAGAATGGTTAGTAGTGTCATGTTCACTTTGTTATCATAAAAATAATAATACTAACACACAACCTATGATATAGCCTTTGTTATAACAATGGTACAATGTACAACTAACATGCAAGCTATTCTTTGTGTGTCATTTTTTTATTACTTTTTAATTTTGATTTTGTATATCATTCATATTTGTACATCTTTTGATCCCCTTGGGTGTGCCCCACCTTCCCCCTGGCTGCCCCTCTGGTCACCCCAATTCCTCTGTTGTGCATTGGACCATGTTTAGTCCTTTGGTCTCTTCTTTTTCTGGATCTATGTCCTTTTCTAACCTTAAGAAAAGGTTAGAAAAATGTGTCCCTGGACACCGTTATCTATATGGCTTAGATTTCCAGTCTTGCCTTTGCTTCAGGCAGCCTGTCTAAGGTTGGTTGCAGTCTATCAGTGCTTGCTGTCCTTCCTGTTTTGCTCCATCTGTGTTCTGCTGCATTTCTCTGCTTCATCTCTTGTGGTTCCAGCCTGTGACTTAGGGAACCCGGCTCACAGCCTTTGTCCACAGAGAAGTTCCTCCTTGGGAACAGACGTCTGCAGCTCATTGGTCCAACCACTCGCAATTCTCTCAATTTGCAGCTCTGTTGAGCGGCTGCTGCCTGTTTTGAGATCTTCCACCCTGTGGAAAAGGCAGGATGGGGATATTGCGCTGCTCTCTATGAAGGCGTATCTGGACCAAAATTTTGGCTTCCAGACTCCCAGTGGTGTTGTAGGTAATAGTTTTGTGCTAAAATTGGTATGACAGTCCAGCGTCTAGTGGTTGTCTGGTACATATTTTGGTTCTGTCCAGGAAAAGTGTGTGTCTATGTCCTTTATTCAATTCCCACACCTCTTTGGTGGCTGCAGACGATCATTACTATTTTTCTTAGTCCTGGCAGGGCTAAGAAAGAGAGAAGAGGACAGCCACTGCCGCCCACTGCCTTTCCCCGGCACGCCGCTCCCCACAGCTCCTCCCCTTCACCCCTGTCTGCTCTGGGTGGTGCAGTGCAGCCTCATACAAGCGACTCTAAATGTTAATTATTTAAAGTTAACTTACTCATACTGGTTAGAACATAGACTCAAGTATATTAAATTTTTTAGAGTTTCTTTGCAATAGGCCATTTGAATCAGGCAGACTCAAACCAGAAGTGGCTCAGAGTACTCCATGAACAGGAGCTAGGGAAAGATTTTTGGAGTAGACAGAAGCAAAGCAAGGAAATCCCTTGACTGCCTATAGCTAAAGTGGTTGCATTAGTTACATTATTTGAGAAAATCTGACTGTGATTGGAAGTCCTTAAACTTGGATTTTTTTTTTAATTGAGGTCACGGTTTGCACACTGTACCTGATGAAGGGTATACCATAATTTCTTCAAATCTACACCAGACCCACCACCCAAGTGCCAGTAATCCTTAACCATCCCTTGAGGCATTCGTTGACCTAGGTCTTGGTTTGCTTCTTGTGTAGGCTGCCAGTATACTAGAATCACTTCAATCTACTGGCCTCTTTCTTTAATTAATTTAACATATGTGCTTTGTAAATTAGAGAGTGAGGTCAGTATATTATGATAGTGTGGAAGTATCTACACAAATTACCCCAGCATGTTAATGCTTTAATGCTGTGAGAGCCACATTTCCTAACAATTAGAGAAAGAGAAGGTTTCATGGCATATTAAGATTTTAAGATAAAAGTCAAAAATCCTAGAGCAATGCCTTTCTTTTGTATAAGCTGTGACTTTTAAATTTTATTTATTTGATTACACACATATACATATATATGATGATGTAAATATATATATACTTTATATCAGTATATTTCCCAGGGTTCTCCCACCACCTTGTTCCCCATGAACCATCTTCTTAATCTCTTATACCCATCCTTCCTCCAGTTGTACCCCCCTCTTCTCTTACTCTATGCTTCAGTTGTGTTGATTCTTAAATTTTACTTGTCCTTTTGTTTTCCTTATGCCCTACATATAGGTGAGATCATCTCTTTTTTCTCTTTTTCTTTTTGGCTATTTCTGCTAGCATGTTTCCTTCTAGGTCCATCTATGTTATCACACATGTCTCAAAATTCTCATTTTTAATTGCTAAGTAATATTCCATCATGTATGTTTACTACAGCTTTGTAATCTATTCATCTGTTTTTGGGCATTTAGGTTGTTTCCATATCCTGGCTTTTGTAAATAGTGCTGCAATAAACATCCAAGTACAGGTGTCCTTATGAATTAGTATTTTTTTTATACTTTGGGTAGATTTCCAAAATACCCAAGACTTACACTTCAGAAACCCTTTTCAGGACACATCTACAGTTGCTAAAAGAAAACTAAGGAAAACAGGTGGGGCTATGTCAAATTAAAAAGCTTCTGTACAACAAGAGAGACAATAACCAAAGCAAAATTAAAAAATGCAGCTGATTGGATAAATTTTTTTTCCCTCCATACAAGTGGTAAGGGTCTGATAACAAAGACCACAAAAAGCTCACACAATTTAATGAAAACAAAGCATAAAGTCCAGTCAAAAAATGGGGAGGACTGAAGACACTTCTCCAAAGAAGAAATACAAATAGCCAATAAGCATATGGAAAAATGCTCAACATCACTAAAAATTAGGGAAATGCAAATCAAAACCACAATGTGATGCCATTTTACACCAGTAAGAATGGCCCATATCAAAAAAAACAGGCAAAAATAGTGTTGGTATGGATGTGGAGAGCAAGGAACAATTTTTTACTACTGTTGGGAATGCAAACTGATTCAGCCACTATAGAAACCTGTGTGGAGGATCCTCAAACTACTGAAAATGGAACTACCATCCGATCCAACTGTGAATTTTTTAGTGGCTTTAAGATCTCTGCGAAGTTCTCTGTAGAACTAAAGAAACTTAAATGTATTTACTCAAGTTTTAAAAAAATGATAAGAAAGTCCTTGGAGTGTATCAGTTCAGTGTATTGAACTGATTTTAATGGAAGTGCCTGATACCAAGACCATTCGTTTAAAAAGAGGAAGAAACCAGAATGCAGTGTAAAAAGCAGTAAAAGTTGGAATGACTGATTCTATGGTGAATGCCCATGGAATCACACTGGTACAACTTCCTTTCAGGATTTTAATTGGTTTCATTAGGGTACTAATTTCAAAGTGGCATCAATTTGGAGTATACTGCTTTAAATGCTATCTTCTTCCCATAAATCTTGTTATTTTTGGTATGGAATATTTGCAAAATGTGAAAATTCAGAACAACACGTATATAGTGTTATCGTAAATTCTTATTTTAGTCACTTGAAGAGAAATGATGCAGATAATAACCAGGAGTTCTCAAAGTTATTCCAAACCTTTGATCTTCAATGACTTTAATCTTCAATTTTTTTAATCTTATCTGTTTATAAATTCAAGGAAATTTGAAGACTGTAGTAAACTTTATCATTGATTTACCTACTTGGTGTGTCAATTAAATAAAAACATACTACTAATTTGCATCACTGATTATAATCTTTTATTGACCTTGACTACCTGCAAGGCAGTTAACATACTGAGTGCTTTGCATGATCATTTTATTTGTCCCCAGAAAACACATAGGAGGTGCACATGTCCATATAGAGTTTATAATTAAGTAATTAGATCAGGTAACCCAACTGTTTCTATGGGATTGGGGTGTGGGGTGTCCACAAGGGTGAGAGTAGGGTAATTTAACTCAGGACAAGGAAATGATGATTGCGATTTTCTTTGAGAGAAATGATGTACTTTAAGAAACCATCTTTTGCTATTCCTTGTACATGAATGCATTCCGCCAAATGGTACAAACCAATTGCTACCACTATTAAGAGCCTATACTATTTTTATACTACCTTTCAAAAGTGAAGGGAAGTTATCTTTTCTTAGAACTTTTAAGTACTTGAGGGTACTGGGTCCTCCTGTGATACAATTTCCTGTAACTTAGGCCCTCCACTTATTTAAGTTATTCCTATAACTTAGGCCCTCCATGCAGATTTTTAAAATATTGCATGGAGAAGACAGTCTTTCATAGTCACATTTCATTGATTCCCAATCTTACATCTACTATATAAGAAAGGAATTTTTTCTTTATAAAATTTCCCCCCAGTTTACAAATGTGAATAAATAGAACCCGTATTACCCAAACACATCACAGGGGAAGATGGGTACATGGGCCAAAGTAAGTTAATCAGATTTTCCCCTTGTTAGCAAAAAGTGTCTTTATGTCTCCAAGTTCTTACATTTGTCTATCTGTACACACTTCTCACTAGAGAAAAAAAAAACTTTGGTACTGACTTTGGAATAATTTTTTGAACTCTGTAGTATATATGTTCTTAAAAGGTGTGCTAAGGCAAGTTTAGACTTTCTGTGCTGGTCTCATATAATCAGATTTAACTTCTGATCTGTTTCGTTTCTTCTAAATCCTGTCTCCATTTACCTTCTGCACACAGGTTATTTCAAACTATTACAGAAAGCAAACTAAATCTCCTTGGAATCACTGTTGGCCCTTCTTTACTAGGTGGACTTCAAGAGCTGAAGACTGATTTGCTCTTTATTGTTTTAGCAGAACATTTAGCTTTGATCCCTTATGTGCTGAACTTTGTATCTGTTGAATGAATGAGCAAGGACACATACAGCCAGCTCAGTTCTGTCTCCCAATGCTATTTCTAAAAGTGTGACAGTGATAACCACAGAAAGGGGAGGCTCCAGGTTTCCTGCTCCACTTTCAGGAAGGGTGGAGCTGGGCAGGGAGGTGATTGCTAAGAGAGACTGAAAAGAGAAGTTAGAAATAGAGGAAGACCTAGCGGGAAGTGGAGAGAGATAATAAGACAGGAGGGAAGCACACAGAGCAGAGAGGCTTGTGAAGATAGATGTGCTTGCTTCTTAGTCTTAGATTTATGCCAGGGATTTGGAGAACATGGAAGGAGACCTGTTAAAGAGATGGACATATGGGTGAGAGACCCACGGAGGACTGACCATGACAGACTTTATCTGACTTATATTTTGCTTTTGACTCCTTTTGAACTTTGATTTTGCTTGTTCCATTCTGCCCCTTTCCTGAGGGTTCCCACCAGAAATTCCTTAAATATGTGGCAGCTTTTAGGCCAACCCTGTTGACTGGGCATTTACCTATGAGGGCACAAGTAACTTTGGTTGGTTAGTTGGAAACTAACTATACTCTTTCTCTTTTCTCTCTTGTACACTAATTATATTCAATTGTTGTTACTGAAGATCTTATGCACTGGAGTATGTTTTGTCTTGATGTAGCACAAGGCAGCTTAGAGCAGATGGGCTTGGGAGTTCTGGGGTGCCCCTCTCTCTGCACAATAACAAAGAAAGTCAAGAAGCATGATCTTTAGCCCATAGGAGAAATGTTTTAATGTTTCTTTAGAGAAATATTTAGATATTATGATATTTATATTATATTTATTATATTATATATTATATATATTTATATATAATATTAAATATATATTTATATATTTTATATATAATATAAAATTATATTACAGTATATATTATTATATATGATATTACATTATATATCATATTTAATATATTTATTATATTAATATTATTTATTTATGTTTTATAATATTATAAATATAGAAATATTTAGATTTCTTTAGAGAACCAAATTTAAAGACAGCTACATCTACTCCATGTCACTGTCTTACTAGAGGTAGAGTGCATTCATTTTTCAAGGTGGAAGAAACATCATTTAAAATCATTTAGCCATAAAAATCTCTGCAGCATGTACAGAACTAAGATTAAATTTAAGCCAATAACCATTCCCTGTCAGGAGAAATGAACATATTCATCAAGCTGCTTCATTTGAAAAGTAATTGAGCCACCATTTTTATTCATATTACCATCTGAACACTATAAAACTAAATTAAAAACTATGGAATTGTAACATGGCTTTTTGAAATTCCTATTTTAATTGTCAGGCTTGAATATGAGACTCCATCTAGAATAACTTTTTTTCAAAAGTTGAAAAGCATGGAATTATACTTATGGAACTAAATACCATTTTATTATTATTAAATAGAGACTGTATATATTGTCCTGAAATTTTAACTAGATAATTTAGGGAATGAAGTTTTCTAATATTTTTTCCAAAACAAACCTAACAACATAACTTTCTTCTTTTCCCCCAACTTTCCTCCTCCCCCATCCATCTGCGAACACAGTTGGCCACATCTCTGCTAGACACCCCACAGCCCCTGCTTCTGCTTTTGTCCCTTTTCTTTCATTTTCCCCAAAGTTTACTGCTCACTAATTCTCAAGGGGAAAACATTCCACATAAAATTAGTTCTCACCATTTCTTCTATTTACCTGATATTGTGGCCTTCAAATATATTTTTTAATTCAGTCATAGTATTTCACAGTTGATGTCTAATGTAACTGTATTGTATTTTCTCTGTCTTTATTCTGTTCTTATTTTATATCTCTCTTTCTTTCTTTTTTTTTTTTTTTTTTTTTTTTTTTTTTTTTTTTTTTTTTTTTTTTTTTTTTTTTTTTTTTTTTTTTTTTTTTTTGAGTTTTACATATTTGTTGTGACTGTTACCCTGAACTCCTGTTCAGCCATGTTCTGCCCTTCTGCTAGATGGAGTCTTCTTAGGTCTTTTGTTTGCCAGTCTTTGTGGTGTGATTTTTGTCTCCTCTTTTTCAGTTTTTATGGGTTATAATAAGGAATAGACTTTCAGACTGTCACCTTTGCAGCTATTGAAGCAATCAGAGAACTGGGATGGCCATGGATAGTAGGTACAAGAGAGGCCCAGGGAGTGGGGCACAAAGGATCACCCAAGGGAGTTTCAGGTCACACTTCCACTTGCTGTGGGCCTGAGAGTTGTGGATAGGAATTCTCTATGTCCTCTACCTGGGTCAACTCCCTAGTCTAAGTGTCTCTTGCAGTCTCATATCAGCTTCTACTTCCAGGCTACTCTTGAGCACTTGATACAGCACTGGGTGTAGAGAGTAGCTACATGGGAACACATGGCAGTTGTTCTCTTCTTTTTAAGTACAGGGCTTTATCCTGAGTGTTTGCTTCTAGTGTCAACAGGTGCTGAAACTCTGGTGTATACAAGTATTCCTTTGTTGTCTTGATTTTAACCCAGGCGTTGGGGAGTGATGGTGTTGGAATAGCCCAGTCTCAGTTACAAGTAGCATCTATTCTGAGGAATCACCAGTGATCTACCTGTCTCTACCAACCAGTTTAGGTTTCAGCTCTTCTAGACTGAGAGCCTCGGGCTTAAACTGGTGATCGCTTTGCTGTTCCTCTAGTTCTTCAACAGTACACTGTTAGTCCCATGTACCTACTCTGCACACCTTCTGTTCTAGTTCAATGCTCTTGTTATTTTAATTTTTTCTAACATTGTTGTAATCCCTATAGTTCTGCCACCATATCATCCATGAAATGTCACCACAGCCCCTGTGTTTATCACCATTGTTTTGCTCTTCTCTCTCCCCCTTATCTGCTGCTTGCTTCAGTTGTAGGGTTAGCTTGTTGGTTTTGAGTTTTTGACCTTTTGTTTGGTTTCTTTATGTTCAACATATAAGAAGATCATTCAGTATTATTTTCTTCTTTCTGACTAATTTTGGCTAACATCATTCAGTTGCATCCATGATGCCAGAAATGGCATGAGTTCGTCTATTCTGATTGCTGAATAATAGTTCATTGTATGAATATACCACAACTTTTTGATTCACTCATTTATTTTGGGGCACTTGGGTTGTTTCCATATCTTGGCTATTGTCAATAGTGCTGCAATAAACACAGGAGTGCAAGTTTCCGTTTAAACTAGTGTTTTTGTTTCCTTAGGTAGATTTCCAAGAGCAGAATTGCTGGATCATATGGGAGATCCATGTTTTGTGTTCTGAGGAATTGTCACACATCTTTCCGTAGTGGCTGGACCATCTTAAAATCTGACCAGCAATGTAAGAGAGCTTCTTTATCTCCACATCCTTGCCAGCTCAATGCCAGATCTTAAGAGCCCTGATTTTGGAGTGTCTCTGATTCAGTCACCCTTGTGGGTTGTAAATACACAGAACTGGTATCACTGTAAATAAAGTTCCCTTGAAGATTTTCTTACCCCTTTCTACCAGGCTATGGTTTCTAATGTGCTGTTGTACTGTAGTCACCTGTTTTTCCCTGTAGCAGGTGTGTGTGGGGGGGTGGGGTGGGGGCTTTGTTCTTCTGTAATTTCACTGTGAATGTACAAAGGAGGTGAGTCTGGCATTTTCATGCTGCCAATCATCCTGTGGACTCCTGGAATATAGCTTTTTAAAGTCACAAATCTTGATATGAGCTGGGCACGGTGGCTCGTGCCTGTAAACTTCAGTCTATGAAGCGGCCGGGGCTAGAGATCCTGGTTCGAGTCCCGCTCAGGAAAACATAGCGAGACCCAGTTCCAAAAAATAGCGGGGTGTGGTGGCACGTGCCTGTAATCCCAGCTACCTGGGAAGCTGAGGCTGGGGGATTGCTTGAATCTGTGGTACCCCGGGCAACATGAGCCTATGGTTCCACAGGCAAAAATAGCGAGACCTAGTCTCAAAAAACAAAACAAAACAAAACACAAATCTTGATATGAAAAAAGATACATTTTTATTTTTTATGGGTTATAATAGAACTGATTTTTATCAGTTCTGAAGTTTTATCTTGAGTCCCCTAATCCACTCAGTGACAGATACTTACTTGGGAAAGTGTACAAAACTAAGGAGGTTTATCTTGGTGAATTCTGGGACTCTTCTTCAGGATATATATACTATCTGAATGTAGGGAGGGACCCATTCTCAATCAGATTTTATACCTGATGATATTTCCTTCTCATAAAGATTACAGTCATTCTGTTATCTATGCCAGAGTATGTAAGAGCTGAAAAAGTGATACTGTCACTGGAGCAGCAGTTCAGGGAAAATGAATCACCTTGATTCATTAGAAGAGCTTGGAACCGAATCAAGTTTAGGCTTCTCCCATAGAGGAGATACCAGTGAATGAATGAATGAATGAATGAATGAATGAATGAATGAATGATGAATGAATGAGTGAGTGAGTGAGTGAAAAGGGAATGCCTTCCTTACCACACATGAGAGATCCAGGAAGCTATTTTCCCTCATGTCCATGCAACAGAATCTGAGTTTCTCTGTCCCTCATCTCTTCTCCTTAGCAGTCAGATTTCCCACTACCATTTCTACTTCTGCTGTCCTTTGCTTTGGTATCTTTATGCTTCCCGTCTTTTTCAATCTTTTGTTACTTCTGATTCTTGTTCTTTTTCTTATGTTTTAGACTTCCCGGGGAAAGGTGAATATTTCATAACGTGCTCAGCAGAGTCATGGCATAGGGCAGTGCAGCATTTGGCCACAGCTGTGTTCCTTGGCTCATCCTGATGAATGCTTTAGCCCTAGAGTGGCTGGTCCTATAATTGCTCCAGTTCCAGGGTTTAAGAGACAGATTGTCTAAAAATGGAGAGTGAACTCGATGCCCTGTACTGAATGCATAAAGCAAAATCAGCTTCTGCACATGGGTCTGCTCTGTCTGCCCATAGACTGTTTATACATAAACCTATAGACTGCAGGTTGAAAGAGGAACCAAAGAGAAGCAACATCAAAAACAAAAGGAGCAACAAAAATCTGACCCACTTAATCAAGCGGTCTATCAGGCTGACTACAGTATAGACCACAGCAAACACTGATCTTTATCCTTAGTTTACAAAGGGCATAGCTTTTTGTTTTCTTCAGTGTTTAGTTTGCACTCCATTCAGTTCATTGATTCTGGTGTCCCTGCTCCTTCATCATTGGTGAAAGGAGACACAAGATATAAATCATGGAACTCTGATGAAGGAAACCAAGCCTGCCCACTTGTCAAACTGATGCTTTTATAGAGACAGAATTATTGTTTAGAAAATTATTTTCAGATAATCAACTCTGAAAGACATGACTTCAATTAGAAGAAAAGTTCATTTAATTACTATAAGCATTAATCAGTTATCAACCATCATTTAATTATTCAGGGTTTTTAATTATAAGAAGTCATATCTTATCAGAAATCAAACTCATGGATGCTATTTAGAAATCCAAATAGGTATTTCTGAGGGGAGAGAAAGAAAAGTGAAAGAAACTGAATGCATTAAAATATTTTCTGACCTTTTCAACCTCCTGTTAGAACTATGATCTACAGTGACATTTATTATATGTAGGCTAGAATAGGTCAGGTGTGGTAGAGGAGGATATGGGGTTTCCTTGAAATGATAATTTAGAAAATATGTGGCCTAGAGAGGGTTGAACAGTTTAATTTTCAATTTTTTGCAGGAGACTTTAGTAAATGCCAATATGTGATATAAATCTCCAAGATAAAGTTAACAATTTAACATTGTTAAACACTAAACAGAATCATAGAAGATCTTCCTCTCCTGCTTCTGTTGAACATGTTCTGGAAAATCTCCATTTCAATATGATGTTTACATTAAAAGTGGGTCAAGAATTGGTAGCAGAGTAACACTTGGACAAAATAAGCTGTGATAGAGATCAGTCTTTCAATTTTTTTATTATCCTCCAAGCAAATAAAGTCTTATTTAAATTGATTAAATAAAGATTCATTTCAAATATATAGTATAGAGTAATCACAAAGTTAAGCTTAAAGAATTCATAGGGCATGTCTCCCCAGATTTGTGTTGTTTCTTACAAAAGGAAGATTTCATCAGGAAAATTTTTCATCAGCAATATTTTAATATTATTATTATTTTATTATTCATCATTATTACTTTATTTATTATTATTTATTATTATATTTCTTATCAGCAATATTTTATTATTATTACTATTTCAACGCTACTAATTTATAAATATTGACTTTAGGATATTTTTATATAGACATCTTTTAAAAGCTCTGCTTTTCTCATTTGGACTTTTAAATGTCCATTTATAAACCACTGTTACAGAATCTCAATACGAATTTAGGTTTACCATTTATTCCAGTTTTCAACTTTTTTCACCATCAGCAGCTCTCTCAAAATCAACCTCTTAATATTTTATTATGGCTTCTACGCTTCTGAATTCCTAACTTTGATTTTCTATTTTCTATTTGTTGCATAGTAGAGAAGATACTGAGGGCTTAGGAAAGGGTACAAAATATAAAATAGGCATCCAGTGTCTTTATTATGCCAAACCAGCAGCATTGCATCTTTTGGGAGTTTGTTAGAAAAGCAGAACCTTTTCCAAGAGCTGGGAGGCAAGAGGTTTGGGATTGCTCAAGTTCGCGGGTTCAAGACTACCCTGGGCAACATAGTGAGACCTAGTGTCATAAAAGCAGCCGGGCGCCGTGGCAGGCTCCTGTAATCCCAGCTCCCTGGGAGGCTGAGACTGGAGATCTCTTGAGTCCGAGGTACCCCGGGCAACCTAAGTCAGAGGTACCCCGGGCAACATAGCCAGACCTAGTCTCCAAAAAAGAAAAGAAAAGCAAAACCTCATTCCCTATTCTCCACTGTATCTGTGTCTGCAGATTAATATCATTTCCATCAGTCAAAAAGAAAAAGAGAAGTACAGGATGTTCTCACTTATATGATGGATATAGGGAAAAACAAACAAATAAGAAAAAATGGAAACAACCAATGGGACTGAACAATGGAGCAAGAGAAGAGGAGGAGGAAGAAGGTGGGGGAAGTGAAGAGCACAAAAGATCAAAAGAGTTAACAAATGTTAGTGAAGTGAAGTGGGAAAGCCCCAGGGTAAAAAAAAAACAAAACAAAACAAAACAAAAAACCACACATTTACCAGATATCTGAAGAGAACAGTGGGCCAAACAACCAACAACTGAACATCAACTTAACCAACCAACAAATTGCAGAAAAATGGGAGATAGAGTAACTGGAGGGGGGATACAGAGGGGGGATATGGAGGGAGGAGGAGGGATCAATTAATGCACAATTGTGACAAATCAATAAAATGAATTTTAAAAATATATAGTATGTATGGAAAGTCTTACTTTTTCAACCCACTGTGACTGACTTCCTATTCGTTTTTAAAACTATACTTTGAGGGACACAGCTTCCTATCCTGATGTGTGCATGTGTTATTACACTATCACTTTGGCCTCCTTCTACCCCCTTCCCCTTTTTCCTTTGGAAACCATTGCATTTTTCAGCCTGAGAATTATTTTTGCTGTGTTTTGCTAATTTGTTTTCTTTGGTTATTTATCTTCCACATATGAGTGAGACCACCTGGTTATTATCTTTCATTTTCTGAATAATTTAATTTAGTGTAATCACCTCATTTTAGTTTCATCCAAGTTTTTTTTTCCAAGTTTTTTCAAAAGGCATGATTCATCCTTCTTAAAAGCTGAGTAGTATTCCATCAGGCATGTGTACCACACTTTCCTGATTCAGTGTCAATGGGTATTTAGGTTGATTCCACGTATTAGCTATTGTGAATATTGCTGCCATGAACATAAGGGTGCACATATATTTTCAAATTAGTGTTCTTATAATATTTGGATAAGTAACTAGAAGAGGTATTGTTGGATTGTATGGGACTTCCATCTATAGTTTTTAAAGGATCTCCATACATTTTCTGCAAAGACACATCAATCTACATGCCCATCAACAGTGAATGAGAATTCCTTTTTTGCCACACCTTAATCAAGACTTATTTTCTCCAGTCTTTTGACATAGGGCATTCTTATAGGTGTGAGGTGCTATATTGCGGTGGTTTTGATTTGCATTTTCCATATAAAAAGTGATATTGGACATTAAAAAAAATATATCATTTCCAGGATATTCCTATGCACATTAGAGGTTTAATAGAACTTTGTTAAACATTGATGGTAGAGGATATCGGTGTCCAAACTGGGCAGTGCCCCACAATCACCTTGGGAATTGTGGAAGCACAAGTGCCTGGAGCCCCCTGGTGGAAGCTCAGATTTGCCTGTGAGGGTCAGGTCTTGCTAAGTAGAGGTTGGGGCCCCAAAGAGAGAGAGAAGTAAGACACTGATGAAAAATCTCCGGTTTGCCCATATTAAGGCATAGGACCCAAACAACTAATCAAAAATGGTACGACCCCCAGGGCTGTTTTCCTAGACCCAAAACAAAAGCACTCTTGCAAACGCGATGTAATTTTCCCTCAACAGCAACTACTTTATTTAAGTAGTGCTGACAGGATTGTCTGTGCTTCTTATCTGTTCTTGAATAAATCTCCTCAGGCCTGGTGGCTGCTGGCAGGAGCAAGCTGCTTTATTTAATGGAGTTCTTTTGCTTTATTCACAAGCAGAGGTTGGTGTCCCACAAGCTACATTCCTTGGGTATAGCACAGAAGTCAGGGGTCATTGTTGTGCATTGGAATTTTCAAAAGCTCCCCAGCTCCCTCTACTATGCAGGCCATTTTGGGAACTTTTGAGAATCACTGGTCCAGGAGAGTGTAGTGGTAAGTAGATCAGAGCCAATGTGGCCTCAACCTTGGGTGTGTATAAATAAAACTAGGAAGACCTGAAATAGGATGGTTGCTGAACCTTGGTATATACACCAAGCTTCCTAGTTGTCCTTGATAATCACCATCATTTAAGAATTCCTAGATCAGAGAATCATGTATTACCAAGTACCCTTCACGGCCAATTCAAAGTTTCAGGAACTCTCTCTCTGGGTTCTGCTTTTTTATGACTAAGTTAGAACATTGATGTAAGCCCTGATGTCACCTGATCTATTACATGTCTATGTTATTATTTAATATATGATGAGAATTCTTCTGAGGATTAAATTATGCCACTTACTTGTTTGATTAGCACTATGAAGACTATCTGATGGTTTTAAATCCTGTGCTCACGTATTCTTTCCTTCTTTTTTAAGGGACATGTATGAAAATGTGCATGTGAAAATATATTAGGTGCATAGACTTTTAGAACTAGAGTGGGTCTTAGGAGGGATCTGGTCTAGCCATCATTTAGAAGCACCAGAAAGAGGAAGTGAGTCCCCCAAGGTCACACAGAGTATGGAAGATTATGAATAAGAGTTCTGATAATTTTTAAAGCTTAAGTAGATAAATCTGCCATATCAGTCTACACTATATGGGCTAAGTATTATAAAGATAAATAAGTTTAAAAAAACTGAGTTTACGGGTAACATATTTACTGATGTGCATATAATTAGTAACAATGTAGTTAAATCCAAATGATGAGATATTTGAATAAGTGTACTTAACTAATGTTACTTTTACACCAATATTCTTTTTTTTAAGTTAAATTTTCTAGTCTCAGTTTTATTCTTTGCTGTGTATAATCAGCACTAAAACTTAGTTTTCTTTCCAGTAACATACATAGTTTGTTATACTAAACACATGGACCATTGAGTGTTGAAGGACAGAAGGCCTTAGAGCCAGTTTATCTGGAAGGAGGCTCAGGTGTCACCATTCTCATTCCATTTGTTATTTATGATTCTTCTGCCTTGCCTCCCTAATCCTTAAAGCTTGGGGATCTCAGCTTCTTTACAGGATGGAAGGGATAAATAAACAAGCCTAAATGCCCTGGTTTGTGGGTGACAATGCTTTTAAAGCATTGGCATAATTCTCTCCAAAGAAGTAGGATTGCCAGAAGTCAAACCAGGCAGAATTCTAAAAATAAGTTTGTTTTTACCATTCTCTTGTCCTCCACCTGTCACCCTCTCTTCCAGTGTTTCCCGAGAAGTGCAGAGTGGCTTTGAGGCCCCATCTGGTTGCCATGTCTTTTCCCGGAACCCTGCAAGCAGGCTTAGCCTTGAAAACATTTTTCCTGCTTCTCTCAGTTGCTTGCATCTGATAAATGTATTCAAACTAATACACTAATTCATTTAAGAGCAAACATTATTTTAGGTTCTTTTTATTGCCCTTATTAAAAACTGATTGGGACTAAAGCAACCCTTCCCATCTCCCCTCCCCAAAGCATTTATTTAAAGCAAAATGAAGAGTAGGGGTGCCTCAGAGAATTTACAAATGTATCACGACTTAGCCTTGGGAAATGCAGGCAGCTCAGGAAGCAACTTGAATCGCATCTCAAAGACAGGTGTGACTGTGACCCTGTGTGTGTTGAGGCTGGTTAATGAAGCTTGAGAGAACAATCTCTTAAATGTGCAGCTTTGCAAACCAAAGGGTATACTGAATAGCTTGAAATTGACCATAATGTAGTTACACCAAGGATACTGGTCAAAGCTACAGAAAGTGTTAGTTCAGCATAGTATCAGCTCTGGTGTTTCAAACTTCAAGCTTCAAGGAGAGATCACTGAAATGACAACTTTGTGTCCGCTCTATGTGAACTGTTAGGGCAAGAAGGATAATATACAGATGTAGGAAGCCCTGGGAATCAACGGTGCATTCCAAGGAGAGCATTCTTATGGACTGGATCCTTATGAGCAGCCACTTAAGGATTTTCTATGAAGTGATTATCCTTTTTCAGATACTATACTTGCATCTTAAGAAGGGTTAAGCAATTAGGAAATTAGGATCCATGACAAGTGTCTTTAGTGAGAAGGTATGGATCCAGCCAGAATTGTGATGGGTACTGTTGCTACCCCTGTGGGTCACAGCAATCGCACCTGAATCATTAAAATCAGATCAATGTCTGGGTCCACAGATCCCACTTTAACTGAGAATCAGTGTGTTTTAAGAGCATCCTAACATGGCTACCATTGTTAACAATACTGTGTTGCGTGTTTGAATACTGCCAAAGGAGTAGATCTTTTCTTTCTTTTTTATTGAGTATATATATATTTTCCTTACATCATTACATACTCCATAGTTCTCCCACTACCATATCACCTGTGAACTGTCATCTTGATACCTTATGCTCATCTCTTCTTTGAGTTTACCTTCCTTCCCTTCTATTCCTTTGCTGTAAGCTTCATTTCTGTTACTGGTTTGCTAGTTTTAACTTTTCTTGTCTGTAAAGAGTAGATCTTTAAAACTCTCATCACAAGAAAAATGATTTCTAACTAAATGCAGTAGTGACTATTCATGATGGTGGTAATTACTTCACAATGTATGCATGCATCAAAAGTTATGTTGTATATCTAAAGCTAATACAATGTTATATGGCAATTACATCTCACTTTGAAAAAAGCAAAACATATAATTCCAATAAGCAATGCATATAATTCCAATAAGATTAAGAACAAGTGATATAATAAACTCCATCACTGAGGTCCTTAGGGAAGTAAATCTTTACATTTGTATCACTTGCTAAGTCAGAACTATTATATATAGACTTTTATACTACTATGTATGGCAAGCATAAATTTTATGTCATGGACTCTGAAGTGTCTCCTGTTATGTTGGAAAAAAGGAGGGAAGTGTGAGAATAAAGCAATAGATATGTGAGGAGGACTGCAATTTGGGTCTGATGAGCTGAAAACAGATGACTCTAGTCACATGGCCAAGGTGTATCCATCATCCTATTGGAATTCATGTCACATAGTCCTTCTATGTAATTCTTAAAATGTTTGAGACAGCACAAACTAGGAAGTTCTCACCATTGGGAATATAAGGATTTGGGGAATGCTTAGATCTGTCATTTAATTCTATTCTTTTTCTTTTAGCCACTATTGGTTGAACAAGTATTATACATAAGGTGCTATGTTAGGTTCTGATAATATAATACCAGATATATGGAGTAGTATTTATTGGAAGACATCTAAAACCAAAGATATTTGTAATAGTATTCTCCCTTTGTATGTATCAGCTTATCTAGAATTACAACACACTTTCAGAAATGAGATACATTTTAAAAATTCTTTCCATTTTTGTTAAGAAGAGATAAATATTTTCATGTGTAGAAGTCATAAAATGACACAGCTGGAAAGGAACCATATTCTTTTATCCATTTCTCAAGAGAAAGATGTTAGAGATGGCTGTGAATCAACACAGTCTATCTATATTCTAGCAACTTATTGTAGTCTTTTGCAGTTGTTGTGCACTGAATTCCATGCTATCAAAACTTTCCAAAATATCCAGTGAGGTGCACACAGATGCTATCACAACTTTTATTTTCCCACCCATTGGTTTCATAACATTTCATTAACTTAAGCATCCATATTAAGTATGCAACTGGCAGAGCAGGACTGGAACAAACACAACTGACTCCCAGCCTTTGTTCACCTAGATGAAGAATAAAGGCATTTGGTGCAGCAGGAGATGAGTTTTGCGTGATGTCATTCAGCAAGTTTTCCAGAAGGAAAGAGAGCTAGAGTCAACCTACTGGGTCAGTTTTTGTACTAATTATTGTGAAAATTGCATTAACTGTGGCTCTGGTATAAGCAGATTTACTTTCCCTCTACTATTCCTGCACATCACTCTGTTGTACTAACTCTTTTATCTCTGGATAAAATCATAGGCAGTTCCTCTGGCTATTCACAGCTAATAAAAAGTTCTAATTATTTCTATATCAAAATAATCTCACTGCAGCAGCATGTTCAGATGTGATGATTTTCAGTTTACTGTGATGATGATGATGGCGATGATGTTTTAAAATTCTGAACTCCATTCAAAGTTAAAGCTCTCATACTCCACCCCTCAGATTGATTTGCTCCAGGAAAGAGCCTGTGCTGGTAAAAGGATAGAATAACTTTTTTCCTTCCCCATATTTCCCTTGTATTCCTCCTCAGCTTGAATTCTAGTGAAATACTAAGAGTTCCCAGACAGATACCATGCCAGGATAATGGGAAAGACGAGACCACCCTAGACTACATGAAACTGCTGTGAGCTGAGATGCCTCCATGATGGGATGGACCCCTAGGGGACAACCTCCTGGGTAGACTGGTGGATCTGAAGGTTTGTAAAGTGCACAAACTGCAGACTGGCCTACTAATCAACAAACAGCACCTACACTTTGTCCTTCCAAAGTGAATCTATGTACCTAGGATATATTTGAAGGTTCAAGAAGTGTGTCTCTGGAGGGAAGTGACTAATGTAGCTGAAGATCCTGGCAAACTTCCTTCTTTACTGGGGACAACCCCTAACCTGAAATTTATTTTTATTGTTCCCTTGCTTTTAAGTTTGATGGTGTGTGGCTATATTCCTGAACAACCTATGTCAGTTCTGCTCGGTTTAGAACTGTATTTTACTATCACACTATATTTCATCTTTGCCACACGTTTTTGAATTTTACATTGGTGAGATTTATCCATATCCATGAATGTAGCAACAGTTCATTTCTTTTTACTGTGCTGCAGTGTTCAATTACATAATAACTCATCTTGCTGATGAACATTTGGATTATATCCAGTTTTCAGTCATCACTGTGTTGCAGTGAATATGCTGTGCACATCCCCTGGTGCACACTGCTCTAAGTTCCTGAAGTTACATACACCTGGGCTGGGAAAATTGTAGAGTCCACACACACATCTTCTAGAAACAATTTGAGGGCTAGCATGATGTTATTTTCCTCCAGAGAGGATTTTCATTTCCTTCTGTCAAATTGCAGAACTAGCAACCAATTTGAGGCCTTGAGGAGGAGAATCTTGAGCTGCCTGCAGCCTGTGCATGTACTTCCCATCCAGATTTATTCTTATTCCTTTCCAAAATTTCCAAGATTTTTTAGTTGTTGTCCATTGGAGCGCCAACACAATGTACCTTGTCTACTGCTAGCAAAAAAGAAATTTCACACTTTCACCCATAGTAGCTGATTTCAATGTACTGCCCACTATGGTTTATAGGTCCAGTAGCAATGGCTAGCATCCCCACTGATGAGAGGTGTTTGCTTTCTCATGCAAACATTTTGTACCATTCTGTACTTTAAGCCTTTTGTGCTCTGAGCATATATTACTTATTAAAAATACATATAAGATCATTAAAAAGAAAAAGAGTAAATCTTCATCAATTATGAAAGCAGTGTGCCCTCCAGGAACTAAGCTACATGTTATAATTGCTTTACTCTGCTTCCTAGTGTTTTCTTTAATTTGATGTTGAACTGATTGTTCTATTAGTCAGGAAATTTTTTTCTATAGAAGATGAAGTCTGTATTCACAGAATCTAAAGTGATTAGTGTCTTGGCTTAGAATGGATCAAAAGATCACAATGATGGAAAAAATTCAATAAGGAAGTCATAATGTATTTCAGAGAAATGACTAGTCATTGGTTGCTATGGGGAAAATGATGTTTTCGATTCCTTCCCTATTAAGGGCTTCATGGATTTATGAAAACTCAAAACAGGCTAGTGTTCCAGTAGTACTAATGCTAATAGGGTACAATGTTGTAAACAAACGCATAGTAAATCTTGCAAATCTATTGTATTTTATTTCAAATATGATTGAAAACAAAGGGATCTCCTATTAAGGCAATGCTTTCTGTACATGTGTAAATTATCACACATGGAACCCTAGAGGCTGAAGAGCTTGTTTAAAGTTGTGAAAAAAAATATTTAAAATATTGTGAGGAAGAAAACTGTAAAACTCATTTTCATGGGCAGTGAGTAATTTCTTAAAATTCAGATTATTTGGAAAGCTTACTGACCTTCCTTCTCCATGTCTGGTGTCAAGAATTGCTGACATGGAACATGTTCAGAAATAGGACAAAGGATGCTATGGGTATGGCTGTCATCTAACCTGGAAACATGATTTGGAAAGACTCTTGGCTTTGCTTTCCCCTGATGATTCTAGGATGATCCAAGCATCCCCCCAAAAGATGGGTACAGCACAATACTAGGTGTGTGGCAAACTGCTTAATTGCGTATAATAAACTTTTTTAAAAATGAACTAGTTGCTTATTTTTCCTCTTAATACATATTTGAGTAAGTAATATTTATAACTGAACATTTAATATGACAAAAAGACCAACACCTACAAATGTTTCTATGATTATTATCACTACTGCTAATATATATTCATATGAATCTATAAACTCTTTTTAAAATGTACAAGATTTACATTGTAATCCTAAAATGTAATCCTAAATGTACAAGATTTACATTGTAATCCTAAAAGATCCATAAATTAGATAATATTAATATATGTGAGAAAAAAACCCAAAAACTAGAAAACCATTTTATCAATACAACATCCTTCCATGAAAAATATCCTCAACAAATTGATATAAAAGAAATATACATCAACATAACAAAAGACATATAGGACAAACTAACACCCATATTCAATGGAAAAAAGATAATAAAAGATACCTTTTTCTCTAAGGTAAGAAGCAATATAAATATTGCTTTTTTCAAGATTAGTATTTAGCATAGTACTAGCAGTCCTACTTAAAGCAATCAAATTAGATAAAGAATGACAGGTATCCACACCAGAAAGGAAGAATAAAATTATCTTTGCATATTATATAATTTTATGTAGAGAGCGTTCTAAAGATCCAAACTATTATAACTAGTTATAATAAGAAAAAAAATTCCTTGACATTGATCCAGAAAATGATGATTTTTTTTGCATTTGCCATCAAAAGCACAAACAACAAAATGAAAGGTAGGACTCCATCACACTAAAACGCTCTGTACAACAAAAGAGACAATAATCAAAACAAAGATATGCTGAATGAGAAAAAGTATTTGCACGGTATTTGACAGAAAATGAATTGAAATCAAAGATCTTCAAAAAAACGTATGCAGTTCAACAACAACAAGAAAAAGCAAAAAACCCTGTCCAAAAAATGGACAGGAGAGTGAAAAAAGACACTTCTCCAAAGGAGAAATGTAAATGGTCAACAGGTATATGAAAAAATATTCAACATCATAAATTATCAGGGGGATGCAAATCAAAACCACAATGAAATACCATTTCATTCCAATAAGAATGACTTATGTTAGTTTAGTTTAATGTTTAATGTAGTCCCAGCTGTTTATCTTCTATGCTTTTCTTGCTTCTGGAGCAGAATCCTCAAAATGTTTCTGTGGTTTATGTCACAGGAGTGTTTTGCCTTTTATTTTTTTTTTTCTATATATTCTATGGTGTCAGGTTTTATATTCAAGTCTTTTATCCATTTTGAGTTATTTTTTTTTTTGAGACTAGGTCTTGCTATGTTGCCTGGGGTAGTCCCAAACCCACAGACTCAAGTAATCGCTAGTCTCAGCCTCCCAGGTAGCTGGAATTACAGATGCATGCCCCCACACCCAGCCCATTTTGAGTTGATTTTTGTTTATGATATGAGATAGTAATCTTGTTTCATCTTTTCTTTTTTGCAAGTTGTAGTTCCATTTTCTCAATACCATTTATTGAAGCAGCTTTCCTTGTTCTAGTATATATTCTTTGCTCCTTTGTCATAGATTAGTTGACCACATATGTATGGTTTTATATCTTTCCGTTCGATATAAAACAGTTGGATTGTCTGTTTGATTCTATTGGTCTGTGCTTCTGTTTTTGCTTCAACATCATACTGTTTTTACTATAATAGCTTATCAGTTTTGTTTGAAGTCTGGGTGCGTAATCTTCGATTCTTCCTCCTTTTAGTCAAGAAAGCTTTCATTGTTCAGGGTTTTTTGTTTTTGTTCTATATGAATTTCAACATTTGTTCTATTTTGGGAAAGGAATGCCACAGAGATTTTTATTGGAATTGCATTGATCTGTGAATTGCTTTTAGTAGGATGGCCATTTTTATAATATTAATTCTTCTCATCCATGAGCAGGTAATGGCTTTTCATTTCTTTGTGTTTTCCTTTATTTCTTTTAACAGTATTTTGTAGTTTTTCCTGTATAGATCTTTTATCTCCTTTACTAGATTTTTTCATAGGTACTTTTGTTTTTTGGTACAATTGTAAATGAGATGATTTTCTTAATTTCTTTCTCCTGAGATTAATTGTTTGCATATAAGAATGGTACCAATTCACAAATCATTTTTCTTATGGGAAAATAATATCTAAAATAGATTCAGATTTCATACAGCCTCTGCAGAAATAATCTGATTAAAATGAGCAGAGGATATGAATAGACATTGTTTAAAAGATAATACACAAATGACCAATGGGTACAGGATGCTCAACCTCATCAAGCTTCAAACCCGCAATGAGATCATTACCTCACATATATTAGAATGACTGCCATCACAAAAAAAGTAAGAGGCAACAATTGTTGGTGAGAATCTGGTGAATGTTGTTAGGAATGTAAATAAGTTAAGCCACTATGGAAAGCAGTATAGAGTTTTACCTAAAAAATTAAAAATAGAACTACCATCTGGTCCAGCAACACCACTTTAATGTTTATATGCAAGTGAAATGGAAACGAGATATTGAAAAGACACCTGTCCTCCTCGTTTGATGCTGCATTGTTCACAGAAGTCAAGATACAGAAACAATCTAAGTACTAAGAGATGAATGGAAAAAGACAGGTGTGTGTGTGTGTGTGTGTGTGTGT